>APFE031423893.1:205379-254470 GCA_000404065.3 Pinus taeda | reverse complement strand
AATCCCAGAAGCTGACTCACCCCCCTACAATCATCTATATATGGATCCCTCATCACAGAGATCCAGAGGCTGGAATCTTGTATCTTGTAAGGAAGTACTGTTGGTTTCCTGGTGCAACATCATAGTGTTGGGTGATCTAAGCTTTTCATGAGGTGAAGAAGGGATTTCATGCTGAGAGGATGACGCTGAGTCAGAACAGTTGGTTGTAATCCTCTTTTCTATTCTTGATATTAATAAAGCTATTCAAGTTTTCCTCCACATTCTTGTATGTTTGATGATATATGCATTTGTGTGGTCAATATATTTCTGGTCCTGTATTGTTTATGATTGTAGATCTTTGTTCTTCGATAGTATTATGCTGCTTTGATTCCACAAGTGCTCTTTGAAGTTGGGTAGACGAAGAAGGAGCAGCGAATATCTATCAGAAGGGAGAGGAACCAAGCAAGGAATCAAGCACAAGACTGAGGTTGGTGTCCTTTGTTTCCCTCTTATCTACTTCTCATAAAGGAAAGCGAAAGTAGTTTTAGTTTGCTTGTTTCTAAGATAGCTACCAGTCTTAGTGGGACTAGCACCTCCGAGTGGACACTAGATTCCCCGATAATAGGGGGTGATGGCTTCAAGTGATAATTTGATGCAACTATCTATGGCTGGGTGGAGAGTCATAGCCCCAGACCTAGTTGCCTAGAAATCCTAAGCTAAGTGTTTCTCATGTAATCTCTATGTTGATGAATTTTGAATTGATTATATATATATATAATATATATATATATAATATATATATATATAATATATATATATATATTATATATAATATATATATATATGGTGCATATATGTATAAGCATTTCATTTTAATGCAACGTGCGGCGTCGTGGAACCAAAACCCATGAACAGGTTGGTAGCCATTAACCATTTTCCATGTGGCACTGAGAGGTTATCCAGGGGTATAGCCACGTGGCTAAGACAATGATGTGTCACTGTCTAATTCACTAGAACTATAATTGACACATCTCTTGATCCAAAGGTCAGATTGAGGTAAATTTTTATATCACCGGAACTGTCTTGACGAGACACACACAATGACAATGTCAACCTCAGGCTTTAAGTGAGTTGATTTTTTTTTTTTTTTTTAATATCCCATTTCCATAATGACACCTTGGATCTTGGGTCATCATAGTAACTATCCTACACCTAACCTGTGTTTTTTAGGGGGATTAGGAGGGGGAGTTTATCCACAAATACTAATCTCCACTTACAAAATAATATCGAGACTAACTGTCTCCCTCTGTAAACCAACTCAACCACCTCCTAGCCACTTACACTTCCTATCGACACTCGTACTGCCCTCCTGAAATGCACACTACTAGTTGAGGATAATTTACTCAGCCCAAGGAAAACAGATCCGAACTTTGGCAACTAAAATATGGTCTCTCTGACAACTTGCATTAGATAAACTAGATAAATCACACTGATGTTTTTGGCCTTGTTTGCAGATAATTCAACCTCCTCTTCCTTTCTCCTGGACAATGAAAAATACTGAGGAAATATTTTTTGTAATCCTACTCCCAAATATCTTCTAAACCCGTCCTTTTGATGCTTCCCTAGCTTCAAGTGTGCCCTTGCTGATTCATGACAACTGGGAATGGTCGAACTACTAAAAAATAAAACTGTGTCTCAATGTGTCTTCTCCAAACCCTTCGACCTGCTCTTATAATCTATCATTGGACCCTCAACGACCACGACCACATCTCAACCGATGGTTAAGATAATCTTGACTCCCTCAATTAATTTTTTTGAAAGTCTCTAGAGAAAAATCAAACTCCCTCAATTAATTCACTTTAATTAATTGGTTTTCCTAAGTTATTAGGAAATATTTAATTATTGACTAATTAATTTAATTGAGGTGTCTCCAATCTTTTCTCATGAAACATTTTTTGGGTTTTGGAATTTCATGTTATTTAGCGTCTTAGACACCATATACTAGAACACTTGTCCAATGCTACCCAAACAAAAACCAACATTGTAACCCTAAGTGTCAAAGAATCTCCCTAAGACTCAAAGAATCTCTCTAAGGTGAACTCTGTTCCTCCATAATAGTCTATGCCATGTGTCATGTCACATGCATCATGCAAGGCTTCCTTTGAAACTTCTTTTTACACACAAGGCCTAAAATGGTGCTAAGTATTACAACTTGATCATTGTCCTCGATGTAACCAAACCCAAGCTCACTCCATAAATTATCATACCAAGAACTAGCCTTCTATTGCTTTGATATGGAAAATATTTATTGACAAGTTTTCTTTGAACACAATTGAATAAGGGAACATTTTTTTCCAAGTCATTTCTCACCCCTTGTATATTTTCAGTTGTTACGGATTAACCTTTTCAAATGTTTCCTACCGAGATTAAAATCATGTGTAGACAAAAATTAAACAAGGGGAGTGTTTTCCAAGTCGCTACTAAGCTATTGCTCAATTATGTGTTAGGTTAACCACTTTGAAGCATGCAAAATGAGTTGCAGATTTTGTGGTATCAAAATTTCCAAACCAACAAAGTATTCAATGGTATATTTATAGACATAGACATAACACTTATCTTTTAATATAATATAGTTTGAAGGTATTTGTTGGGTATGAGCAATTTTCCACCTAACCATAGGTATTTCATCTATGAGGCCCCTAAGGTGAAGGAAGCATGCTATAAGTTTCTAGCTCACTCAATTATTCCCATTGTGCTCATTGCTCAACCAATTTTCTCATTATAGAACACTCAAAGATGTCATCCAATGATAAACAAGTATGGAAATCTCTTTCACTACCATACACAACAAAAATAATATCTTCCTTTTCTTTGATCAATAGTTCTTTACATATATTATTCCATCCCAGTTCTCTTTAGTGTAGTTATAAAGAGTCCAATCCAATGAATTCTTTTTGGGATTCGCTTGGAAGGATAAAACTTGGCCCTGAAGATGTTAATGGGTAGCAATAAAAAGTGGGTTAATAATTCCTAATTTTCCCAAACAATATATTGACCCATATCCATTTATCTTCATTTAAGGTTTACAAATTCTTCATTCACAGTGTTGTTTTGATCAATTTCTAGATCAGTTCACAATTAGCTAGGGAGAATACAACATGACAAGTATAGAGCATGAATGTGAAAATGATAGAATAAATGACAATCATAGAGCTAAGGGAATGACTATTGGCTTTCCTTTTGAAATGAGAATGAAGTACTTTTATGTTTATCCTATGTTGATTGTATGCAATGCATACTCCAACATATTGAGAAATATAGGGCACAGGGATCAAGTAATTTCTCTTGAATGATAACTGCTTGTGATGCAACTTTTCTTAGTATTTTACTAGCTTCTTTCTTTCTCTTTATTATGTTAATGTATTCTATCATCAAACAAATGTCAAATAATAAATAGGCATGACACATGGGACACAAAATGTAGGCTATCAGCCAGGGCCAAAATCTCTCCAACTTGAGAGGAAAACCCAAATGAATTCTTCTTCTTATAAAATATTTAAGAGAAGAATTCCAAGACCAAGACCCTTGACCTATTATTCTATCTAAGACCAAGTCACAAGGCTTCTTTGAGATATTTATTCTTCCTTGAGTCAATCTTAGTCAAAGTTCTTGCTTCTCCTTAGATCTCGACCTATTGGTTCATATCTTCAACTCCCGACCTCTTCAGAAACCCTAGTTGGAACATGTATGAGGGACCAACATCAATTTTGTCACTTGATTCCCTTGGCTTGGATGGAGTCTCCTTCTTCTGTAATTCAACTTGTATTATTTAGTTGCTTACTTTGTTAATTCAACCTCCTATGATTGCAGTGATAACTGCAACTTCGTTTGCAGAAGAGAATGATAGTATTCCTCACACGTGTGAAATGTATTTTCCCAAAACAGATCATAATTACTTTGACTTCTCACCTATTTTTCTTCACTTGATGGGAGGCTTCTTCTCTTGTGTTTCTGACACTTTTTCTCCTATTTTAGATGTTGGATCAAGTACCCTTCAAGTGAGGCCATGTCCTCTATATATGCAATAGTCTTCGCATGAAATAAGACGACTTGTGCAAGTGTGTAGGCCACCATGCTCTTCTAGAATGATCTCCATCTTCTTTTGAGGGCTGAATTGGAATAATACTTGTGACAAGGTCTTGGAGGGTTTGTGACATAGATAATTTCTCTTTTTACAATATGTAAGATGCCCAAATGGGTCTTCAATCCATGACACTGACTCAATAGACTTTATGAATTTATGAACTAAACCTAATAGCTCACAATTGGAACTTTATCTATAAAATAAAATTCCTTGAGCATAAAACCCATGACTCAAGCATAACATAAAGAAATTTATTTTTCTTCTCTACATCAATTACATAAAATCATGATTACACATGTCATTATGAAGACCGATCCTAGTTACATATTTCAACACAATAAATGCATGAGATAGTATTTATCACTAACATTCTATATGCATTCAATGATTGAATTTATATGTCTATGGAGGTGGATGGTCTTAATTAAATAACATTATGGATAAGAGATAATTTCATAGCTTAAGACTTTGCAATAAAGGATTATTCTACTATAACCTTCATTTCCTCTTCCCTTCAGTGGTCATAACTTCTTTCATGCTTTCCATGACCATCTTGGACCATTATATATAATATTTATATGGCATAATTTCACTATGGCAAGTCAACCACACAATGCATAGAAATATGTTATACAAAATTTACATGCCTAGTCATTCACCAAGTGGGACATGGTCTTAAGAATTGCTTTAGGAATTCATACAAACATATTTACATCATCTACATATGAAGCCATTTGTTTAATCTCACATGGATGGACTCTCGTTAAAATAATAATAAAATGATGAATTATTAAACTCTAATCTAGTATGTTCCAGGGTTCAAAATTGACGTATGACATTACCCTCCTTGGAATAACGTCAACCTCAGTGTAGCTCAGAATAAAAACAAAAATGGGTATGATTTGTTCGTGGAATCCTCTAATGGGTATGATTTGTTCATGGAATCCTCTAACTCTCATGAAACATCATTCGGACCAAATTTCTTTTGTTGCATTATCATCTGTTGAATGTCTTGGTTTTATAATAATGTTTTTTTTTGTTGAGGATGCAAAATTATTGTGTTTGGAACTTTCTCCCTTATTTCATATGGATCACAACACAATCAACTACATTGTTAGGATCACATGCTTATGTTTTCTTAAGAAAATAAACATTAAAAACACTGTGAGTTTTAATGTTAGTAGGAAATGCAAGTTTATATGAAATTGACCCTATTCTACCTATTAAGGTATTGAAATCAACTACTTTCTTTCAAAAACATTAACAAAGATTCTATGTTTCAAAGAACTCTTCCTTTGTTCATTCTAAGGAAGACATGATATCCAACCTTGAAATCACTATGCACTTTGTTCTTACTTTCACTCTATGCACTCTATTCTTATGCACTATTATCTTTGTTTTGTGTTGCCTTAAAACTATTCATGATTTTAGTAATTTATTGCTCCATTTCCTTGAACATCTCTAGCTTAGGTACAATTTGTTCATGAGATTAATATAGTTCACTAGACAGTTGAATATTTTCCATACAAAGCCTCAAACATACTCATTTTCAATTATCTCTCATGTCCATTGTTATATGTGAACTTTACTAAGTGTAAGTAATTTTCCCACTTTGATGGGTTTATCCATCACATACATGGGAAACATGCATTCAATTAGTTGATTTACTATTATAGTTTTTTCAATTGTTTTTTTTTCAACATTAGAAGTAGGCTTTGTATTCAAGTTAGATTCATTTTCCTTAGGCACTCCATGGAATCTAAGACATGCATTGTCAATAGTGTTATGAATAGAATTTAACATGAATAAGTTGAGTTTCCTTTGTTAATTTATCCATTACAACCATGATAGAATCATGTTTCCTCATTGTTTTTAGTAGTGGGTAATAAAACTTATCATTATTACTTTCCATGTCTATTCTAAAAGTGGAAAAAGTTGCAACAAACTTGTTGGATGTTTATGTTCAACCATGATTTGTTGACATTCCATACATCTAGTAATATATTTTTTTCATCCTAAGCCAAGAGTGTTTCTTCCTTGTTATAACAATTAAATTTTGATAATTTGAATGATCAAAATATGACATCTTATGGATTTCATCCATGATGGCCAATTGTGTAGAGTTGATAATATTTATTTTTATTTTTGTAAGTATGAAGTCCATCACCACTTGGTGTATAATTTTAATCCTCTTTTGTACTTTCTCTTATTATGACCCATCTTTCACATGGATATAATGTTTGTTTTCAATGAGAGAATCAATAATTTTTTTCTTCAATTCCAATTTGCAAACACTAATGATTGCAACTTGCATCTTTGTATTGAGAAGTGGCCACTTTATTATATTTCCATTCTAAGTGTTTTACCCTAAATCAAACTCATAGAGAATTTCCACCCATATAATTTGCTCGACATTCAAATTTTAGATGGTCAAACAAATACTTCACGCCCTTATGATAAGTTTCAAGCTCAATTCTTTTTCCATTTGTAGTATTTGAACATTTTTTTGAGTATGGATAATATATACAAGTTCTAGGTCACAAGTGACATAATTTCTTTTATGTTTTTTCAATTTACGTGACACATAATACATAGCATGGTTATTTTGCATAAAAACTCTAGTAATTTCCTTAACGCATACATTTGTGCACATAATGATGTTTTTTCTTCCTTTGTTCTTCAATTTTTGGAAAAGGTGCACTTGTGAGAACCATTTTCAACAAAGGAAATCTTTCCTCTCAATCCTTAGACTATTCAAACTTCTTCCCTTAATTTTTCAATTAAGTGTTTGGGTATACAATTTGTTGACGGTACTGGATACCACAAACATATAGGGTGTCACTCCGATGTGAAGTCCCAATTAGACCTCACACCATTTGGAGTAGGATCCCCATCCAAATTATCAGTCCGACTACTATAACACAAAGGTTCATATTGGTTTCAATAGATAACATAAGAGATTATATACATAAACCTTGAATAAGAAAGTTGACATTGTGAAGAACCAATTGTAGGATGTAAAAGGAAACCTTCACGAGGGGAGACAAGAAGTGAGTCTCTAAGAGGACCGTAATAGTACTATCCTATAAGAGGCACACAAGAGTATGGAAATATTTGTTAGAAAAATAGTTCAATTTCTCCAGTACATATGAAAACAACATATACCATAAACATCCCAAGAATAGTCCTAAAAATTTTGTGATACATACATGAAAATGTGTTGGCTCACACGGCTTCAATTATAAGGTGAAATATCCAAGTACATAAATTACAATGGAAAACACTATTTCCAATAGTGGAACATTAAGTCACTTCTTTCTTCTCGAAAGAATAGTTTTCTCTCCTATGCCAAGTAAAGAAGCCAAGACTATCTCTCCAAATATTAAGCCTCGAAAAGCCCTTTGCTTGAGTTATGAGGTTTATTTTATAACAAGAGGAATTGCCTTTCATATCCTCATGACTCCTGGATTACCCCCACGAGTCTTGGAATCCTAGTGTGTCCTTTGGACTTCTAAACAATTCTTGAACTTCTAAATGACTTTTGGACTTCTATACAATATTTGTCCATATATGATGATGTGACTCTTCATGTTCCACATATGACACTTGGACTTCCACTTATTTTTTTTTACAATGATAACAATACTACATCATGACTTCCACATCATCATACGATGAGACTTGACATGTAACTATCTTTGATGAATGGGATTGATAGTGATTGATGACATGCAATTTATTGAGTGGTGACACGGATGCCACTATGTTTTTTGTTTTTTTTTTTATATCTTCTGATCATGGAACTTTCATCCTCCAAAGGGTCTTCAATCTTGGAGTCTTTGGGGTATTTGATCATAAATTTTCAAGTGTGTTCTTGGTTCTTTTCATGCTTCCTTTGTTTATCCTCTTTGCATGATCTTCCTCATGTGTCATTTCCATGAGGTCCCTGGAATACCTGCTTTTGCAATCACCCAGGATGAGCAAATATCCCTTTGAAAATATCCTAACCTACCATGTTTTATGCATATTTTATATTTATAGATTTTCGGTGTGCTCAAAAGGGTCAAAGGTACTTCTAGGCACATGGGCACACTTTGAAAGACTGAAGGGATGAAGAATGGAACCTTCAAGGTTTCATTGTGCACTCAAGGGAAGAAGGTAGTCAAGATAGGGTGCACGTCGCAAGTCCGAAGGATGAAGGGGAAGGCTTTGGGATTCCCAATTGCGCTATGCTCAAAGGATAGAAAAAAGGCACATTACTCCAGGTTGAAGGAGTTCACTAAAGGAGACCAAAGAGGATGCATGACGCAAGTCTGAATGCTGAAGGGTGAGGCTTCGTGCCTTCAGAGTGCACTCATGTTGTCATGAGACAAAAGAGGGTGCATGGCGCAAGCCTGAGGGATGAAGAGAAAATATTCATGCCTTCGGAGTGTGCTCATGTGCTCAAAAGTATGGAGGGAACATGGCGCATCGGGGAAGGCTGAAGGATTGAGATACAAGTCTTCACAGTGTGCCAATGCACTCAAGGAGGGCGCACTTCTTCGAGTTGAAGAAGTGTGCTCACACAAGACTTAGTCATTTTGGAGGGCGCAGTTCGGAACAAGCAAGGGGATTCATTCTTTGGGTCTGGACCGAAATCTCAAGGAGGGACATGGAACACTTATGAACAAAAAAGTGTCTCCCATCAAGGCTTCGGAGTTCGCTCATGCAATATTAACCTTAATGCACTTGTTTTGAAACTGAAACTTGTTTAAGTTTGGGTGATATGGAAAGGGGTGAAAAAGATGAGTTGAAACGTAAAACCATGTGCAACTCATACCAAATCATCTAGAAAACTTAGAAAATATTAAAAATGATAAACATACATCAAATCACCACTTTGTACCCCCAAGTATAAAAAGTGAAATTTGTGTGACTGCAACCTGAAGGCATTGTTTTAAAACACAAAGATGTTGCGACCATGAAATTTACCTAAAGATGTTCTAATCAATGCAACGACACTTGAGATCATTCAAGGAAACTTTAAAGTCATATAATAACACGAGGAAACAGTTGGTGGTCAAGGAAACACTAGATACGATTGTGATAGTAGGCTCCAAAATTTGCATGTAGTGAAACTTTGGAGGGTGTTGTAGAAGCGACAATACAATTATAGAACATATCTCTATAAATATGCTATGATCACCAAGGATCTTAAATTTTTTACCTTTCCCTCAGTGGGACAATTTATTTTTTATAAAACAACCTAGATCTGTCTTAACTCCAGATAAAATTAAATTAAATTAAAATATTTATAAAATATTTTGATTTTGAAATGAGTTATGGTTTTTAGGCACGCGATATTGATAATCCATGGTATTGTAACAAAGCCTATTTATAAATTAATAATATCCATAGTAAAATGGGGGTGAATATTCATAGTTAAGAATCTTATATTTAAAGTATTAAATTTTTATGTGCTTATTGATTAAATTTAAATATGGTTACAAAATAATTATTTTAATTTATATGGTAAAATTGATCTTAATTTGTAGCTACTATTTATATGTTATATATTTTAATTTGTTAGTAGATTATGATTTTCTTTTATCTAAACAAATATTCTTAATTTTATTAATACAAACAAAATTATAATATAAAAAAAATTAATTTAAAAAATGTTTACATCTAACATCTAATGCCTACACATCTCCCTTATATTGGGCTGTAGAAGTCCCCTCAACGCAATCATTTGATCCAAATAGTTGATTTACTTTTAATAAAGATTGCACTTGCTTAGTTTTGCATACAACTTATATGATCATAGTATTTACTAAACCATTATGAAGTGACTCTAATGCTCTTTTTCATTCTTAAGATAAATTAGCATATCATCCAAAAAAGCAAGTACAATCTTGTCCAAATACTTACTAAAAACACTATTCATGAGATACACGAATGCCATTGGTTATTTGTGATATTAAATGGAACCATCACAAATTGACAATACTCATAGTTTATTTTGAAGGATTTCTCATGGATGTATTATTCTAAATTATTAATTGATGATATTTTTGATCTCAAATAAATCCTTGAGAATATCTTTTCCCCTCTCATTTGGTTAAACAAGTTATCTATTTAAGGTAATGGATCCTATTCTTCATTGTCTTTTATTCTGCTACTTATAGTCAGTGCATAACTCAAAGGGTTCCAACTTCATTCTTCAAAAATGAGATAGGTGCTATCATAGAGATGCACATGATTGAATGTACTATTTTTCTAGTGTTTTTTGTACAACTACAATAATTGTGGGCACTCATTGTATGAGGAGCCTTGGAAATTAGTGTAACTCTAGGTATGAGATTAACTTGTGATCTTTTCATTATTATATTAGATCTCTTAATTATCTTTTCTTATCATGAATATTAATGCCAAGAAACAAATATAAGAACACAATATATAGGCACGCTGCCATGGAAAAACCCCCCTTGAGGGGAAAACCCAGTCACAAATTCTTCCTTCATTAGATTCAAGATGAGATGACCGAGACCCTTACAATCTAGACCCAAGAAATCCTACATCAAGTCATCCTTGTAACTGTGAGATCACCAAGTCATCATCACTATGGTAGCACTGAGTTCATCGCAATGCCTAATCTGAGCTCTTGAAACATCCTCTCTGAGATTGCACTTAACTACTCACTATAGTGACATCGAAACTATCTAAAGAACAAGCCTTGACTCTTGTGATATCAAATACTTCTCATCCAATAATTTCTGAACTTGTTCTTCTCTGTTGGAGCACCAAAACTACCTCACTAAGATCTGAATTTCTGTTGCATCACTGAGAGCTTATCCTGTGACATCTGAACTCCATTTCATTTGTATCCGAACTTGTCCTTTTGAGATTTATGTGAGCTACTCCACTATAATTTTATGTGAAGTCTAGGCTTGTATATATAGTAGTTTCCCAATATAAATGTGTTGACATGAGAATGTTGAATGGTTGTGTCTACATAAATTGAGGCCAACTTGAGTTCTGTGAAATGTGACTGACTTGATGATGGTTTATTCAAAGCCGTCTTGAAGGAAACTTGATGGATGAGTCAATGACTAATAAACAAATAACCTAAAGCCTTCAATGGAGGCTTGATCTAAGAAAAATGACCCAAGCATGAAAAACATGCTTTAATAAGTCAATTCAAAAATAATAAAAATTCATTTTTCTTTTATTTTGACAAATATATTACAAGATGATTCAAATACATTAAATGAAGACCGAACCTAGTTACATTTTCCAACAATACAAGCCAATTAGGGATTGGTATCAATAACAAATATGATGACCAATATACCCTAAACAAAGTACAATTGATCTACTTGCTGATGTAGCACGCTCCACATCTCCTTTCAACCCACATACCTTGAACACTTCCAACAGTCCTTTTCCTTCCAATTTGCAAATCCTTAATCTTCCAATATTAATGAACACAACTCCTTTAGGTCACTAAAATTTGGCCCAATCAATATACCCATTAGCTTCTATTTCATCCATCAAATATTTCAACACATAGGGTCTTCACACTATTGTCCACTTCTATCACACTGCTTTTCCTTGATGACAGGTCTTAGGGCTTTGGAGGCTTCTTTCTTATCTATGATATAACCCTCTGTCTATAGCGAACAAGGGCTTGAAAAATATCTCACTTGACTGCTTCTTTCTTCCTTCAAAGTGTCATTCCTTAGGGCCAAACCAACTTCCCATGAACAACCTATCTTTTTCCTACAAATTGACTATCCTTAGGGCACATGTAACCACTTGTAGCAACCCTACAAGTATGTACTCAAGTTTCTATCCAAATTGTCCAACAAGACCTACATCAACCTAGCAAACATAAAATTTGGAACTAGATTCAACATACCTCATGACGTCAACTTCTATCCTTAATTCCATGGACCTATGCATGCACCAAATATGAAAATTTTTGGCTCTTGTTAGGGCTTCTTGTGGCAACTACATGACATCCCATGCTCAACCTCAAACTTCTCCAAACCTTGTGTTGTACCTCACACCCAAGCCCTTTACCTTTGTGCTGTAACTTGACCTCCTATACATGGATGTTCCAAGGGTCTTCTACCTCTGCCCAACTCACACTTAGGGTTCGACCCTACCACAAAATTTAGAGACAAAACTCAATATGTTACAAAAAGATAGCATCCAAAACTATGTACAAAAACTTGTCAAAATTCGTCCTCCAACACTATGCCCCAACTCATCCTATACCAATCACAAGAAAATATGCAAAAAAATCCTTTTCTTCTCTTTGGATATACTTATTGATGCTATGGATAGTTTATATCTCCTTCTCCTTAGATGTGTTCCCCTTGTGATGTGTTTAGAGATAAAATGTGGTTCCTCTATTTATATTTTCCTAGGGTGCAACGTCTATCCATTTCTAAGGAAATCCCAAAGCCAAGGGAACCTTAACTTTGTGCCAATTAGCCCACTACATATAAACAAAAAATATTTTACTCTATTTTACGAAGTCTTCCAAGGTTTCCTTAGTTTATCCTTGCTCCATTAAGGGTGCTACAAATGAAACAATGGTCCATTCATAAAAATAACTCTTGGTTTGACACCCACAACTTTGGGCGCAAAAACCTCTGCTTGGGTAGGTTGCCCACAAAGTTATTTTATGGTGCAAACTCACACAAACCGAGTACCCAGGGTTGTGGAGTACCCCCCAAGCTACATAAATCAACACTCCCTCTTAGCGAGAGAGGTACCTCCACCACTAGGGAATATCTCATCATCATCATCATCATTGCTAGAAACACTAACGCAAATCCCGACATTCACTACTCCAACATACCCTATAGAATGAACCACACTCATCTCAGTAGTGTCTCTGCCATGAGAAAATTCCCAATTATTCTTCTTTGTAAATGTTTTTTTTCTCCGATCCACAGTTCCTTCTTATCATATGTAGAAGCCCCCTTTCTCCCCACTGACCACACACGCTTCTTGGGTCATACATTCTCCTTCTGAACGAGCATACACTTGCTAGAACTTGACTCTCTTTGATCCTTAGGAACTTGCACCCACTTCTACTTCTCATGATCTATAAGATTTCCCATGAGCCGATATAGACCATGATCCCTTAATCCAATGACCACTCTGGCATTAGAGCCTTTGGGCCTGAGCTTCGATTTACCATCCTAGAAAATCATGTCAAATCCCTTCTTCTTGATCAATGAGACAAACAACACGTTATATTTGAGATCTAGTACAAACAATACATCTTGAACTCACATCATTCGACCTAAATACATCCTGAATGGAATGACACTTGATCCTGTGATCTCTTTTTGAATCTTTTTTACCACCATTATGTGCAACTTTAGTACAACTTAGTAAGAGTCTCGAATAAATCATGTGAACATATCTATTGATAGTACTGGACCCACCAACATGTCAAGGCGATCTCCCTGGTAAAAAGTCCCAATTAGACCTCAAGCCATTTGGTGTAGGAGTCCCAACAGTGGGTCGTAAGGTAATGCATTGACCATGATGTCGCATAGAGGCAAGTAAGATAACTCTATCAGTGGCAAGGGTGTGATTGATGTAGTGAGTCAAGGAAGGTGTATGAGAGGTTCTAACACTTCGAAGGGAGAAGGAGGTGAAGGTGAGTTCTAGGTTGAAATGGATCAGTCCCAATTTGGCTAGGAACACACAACAAAAAGGACATGTGCAACTTCCAGCGGAGCAGTCCACTTGGATGCACAGTCACATCATACAAGGTAAGATAACACAAACAACATGCACAGATCAGTCCGAGATGAGTGTGATGGTTGTTATAGCAAGTTTCATGTGAAAGGTCTGTCTGATGTATGGCATAACATTTGACATGGATGGTGACATCATTAACAACATATGAAACACATTAACATCAAGATTCATATAATTTCATACAAATCAGTTCACACACAAGTACATAAGTTAAACAATATATATCATTAAGGTAACTGGAGCAGTCCAACTACAATAAAAAAATATGCATGAAAATGTGTTGGCTCTTATTATATAAAGAAGTGTAAGTCACAATCATATAATACACCATGTAAACCTACTAGCCCCAACATTGGAACATTATAGCCACATCTGCTTGCTCCTCCAAAGAGATTTCCTATCTCTATGCAGTGGAGAAGCCAAGGCGTGTTACAATACTATCCAAGCCTTCTGCAAGATAGTCTTAGTAGAAGCTTTGCTAACCAAAAGCCCATACAATGAGTTATGAGGGACTATTTATAGCAAAGGGTGGGGTGACCCTTGACATTCCCCTTTGTGAAAGTTCAACTACCCTCATGAATCTTCACTTACTCTATGAATGTTACATCCAACCTTTGACACTTGACTTACACTTGACTTGACTCAACATTAAAATGCACATGTACTCATGTGAGAAAACATGTCTTGAGCCTTGCAAGACATCAATGACACTCGATCCACTGCGATGAGACCAACTCTTTGACATGCTTGTGATGGTGAAGGTGGTGATATGATGCCAAGCTTGGTCATCCGTGATGGTGTGCATGCACCTCATGGTGACATCTTGTTGAAGCGAACTCTCACCTCTGTTGACACTAGTGCATTAGTTCGGCCCCTTCATCCAAATCGTCTGCTAACATGCACATGGTCTTCTTGGGTATGATTGAACCGGCAACACACTGAGGCATAGTGTCCATGCTGATCTTCAAGTGTGTGCTAGTGGTCATGCGCATCAACTTGCCGAAGTACATGCTCGACACCAGTTGGAATTGCTTCTTGTCTTTGCCTTCGTGATTGTATTGAATGGGTTGGATTGCATGCGTGCAATCAATGACATGCATGCTGTTGAATCCCTTACATGTGATCAACAACACCACTCACCATGTCTGCTCTATGTCAGCTGCTGGGATGGATCCTTAACTTGTACGGGTGTAGTTTCGTCCGTGAGTGCATGTTGCATCCACTGCTGTTCCTGTTCCTGTTGCAACTTATTCGTCTGTCTATGCAGCTTCATGTTCTTCCTGAGTTGCTGCTTCAACACATGCAACTCTGTTATCGAGAAATCTAGTGTCTATGCAGAGCTGCTAGTCCCAATAAGACGGGTAGCTATCTTAGAAACAAATAGATTAAAGTTACTTTCGTTTTCCTTTATGAGAAGTAGATAGGAGAGGAGCAAATAATACCAACCTCAATCTTCCGTTTGGTTCCTTGCTTGTTCCTTCTCCCCTCTGACGGATCTTTGCCACTTATTCCTTGATTACTCCACTTTAAAGAGTACCTGTAAAGTCAAAGTAGCATAATACCTTCAAAGTACATAGATCTACAATCATAAACAATATCGGACTAGATATATATTGACCACACAAATGCATATATCATCAAATATACAAGAATGTGGAGGAAAAATTGAATAGATTTATTGATATAAATATTAGAAGAGAGGATTACAACCCATTGATCTGACCCAACGTCATCCTCCCAGCATGAAAGCCCTTCTTCACCTCATGAAAAGCTTATATCACCCAACACTATGATGTTACACCAAGAAACCAAGAGCACTTCCTTACAAGATACAAAATTCCAACCTCTCTGGATCTCTGGGATGAGGGATCCATATATAGATGATTGCAGGGGGGGTGAGTCAGCTTCTGGGATTTTGATTAGTGTCCTCTCTCTGACATTTCTTGGTTCCACTTGGAGATTCATGATCTCTTACTCATCCATGGGGCAAATTCAGAGAGGCAAGTGTCACAGGAGAAGTTTTTGGAAGATTCCATGATCATCCACCTTGCAAACTGTCTCTGCCATTTGTCTACTCGGGCCCATTGCACCCTACATAAGGGATTTTTAGTATGCATCACACCTTTTGCATGTGGCAGGTGAGATGCATCATACCATTTGCACTGAGTAGTCTATATGGTCCATTTTTGACCAGTTCTGAGCAGTTTTCTGTGGAGAACTTCTGGGAGATGATGTAATCCACTGACCTTGTTCCTTTAGGGTACGAAACAACACTTTTAGGGACTCAGAAGCCCTTGGTTTATGGACATATATGATTGGGGTTGCAGTGCCCAAATATGTCTATAACAGTTGCCCCCTAAAGCATGAAGTCGAAAAATCTTTTGATGTCGGGTGAAATGCTTTATCATGAGGATCCAAGGTTTTTCGAACTGGAAGGTGACCTGTAATAAGATACAATACAATACATTATCTTCATAACATTTTCATGATCTAGCTGAGGTGGGCATTCCAATGCTCAACTTTATAAATTCATTTTCATGTACATAGGACAAACAACCGTCTGTGTGGCAGACTGATGATTCTGATAGAGCCATCATCCTTTGATTCAGATGATCATCTATGCAGCAATGATGTACATTTGATGTCTTTATTTTCTTGAATATATCATAGCCCAGATGGCTGAAACTAGATCTGGGGTCTTCAAACTCGTCCAATCTTCACCTGGAGTACAATTCGATCCATGTGAAAAATGTTCTTGAGTCGAACATGGAAAGACATCGCCTGATTACCAGCCAATTTTGTAAGCTGTTAACAGGCGCGAGAGGAATCACCAATAATGATGATGACCCTGAAGGTACTACAGTACAATTCACATGGTGTGAAAATGGGACTTGGCATCGAACACCACGCAAAATCTTTCAGTCAAAGGCCATTGATGTAAACCTGTCGCCGGAAGTGAGAAACTTGCCATTGAGGCATGCAAGCTTCAAAGTACTGAAAGGGTTGTCCTAGGTCGACTTCTTGGATAATGAGTTGTCATCGACAAGAAGTGACCTGTCGTAGGAGGGCCTTAATGAATCCCACATCTAAGATATGGAACGGAGAAAATGATTCTGTGGAGGTGAAAATGATCTGATGATACAGGGTTCAGGGTGGCAGCCATGAAAGAATGAAGTGTGAAGGTATTGCAGTGGGTGAGACACAAGCTGGGTTGGTGAATTCTCTGATCGACTTCTCTTGAACATTTCGGCGACATTGAAATGTATTGTTAGCATTAACCCAAAATATGGATGGTACGATGGACCAATGGTAGTCTGACCGGTGAACGGAATAACCCAACTCGACTCAATCATGGTGATGGAGTGAAAGTGTCACGTTCAAGAGTGACTCACTACCAATAAAGTTTCTTCAAGTTTTCTTCCCAATTTTCCCTAGTCATTGCTGACTAGTACCTCTTTATTTTTATCAAGCTTGAGGAGGATAATATATGCTTGTTCTATAATTTTCCCTTTAGGCAAACCCGTCGCTATGTTTTAACGAGCCTAGCGACAGTGAAACTCGTTCTTGTCTCTATGGACAAGTTTGTCGCTATTGGTTTTAACGATTTTAACGACAAAGACAACTCGGTCCTTTTTCAATTTTAGAGAGTCTGAAAAGGGACAGAAAGGAAACTCCAGTAATCCTTTTTCGTCATATAATCCCTTAAGTTTGAAAAAAGTATAAAATCATACGAAAGGGATGAATTTTTGATAGTTTTAACGAGCTGAACAAGACAAGCACTCGATCTTTTTGTGTAATAATCCCTCAAGTCCAAAAAGATTAAAATCTAGAGGAGGGATAGCACTTCCGGTAGCTTTAACGAGCTGGAGAGGCCAATTTCTCGGCAATATTTTCATATTTTACGAGTCAGATGACAAGAGCTTAAAGGAGACTCGCTTTTGAGGAATGAGTGATATCTTCGGGTAGCTACTAATTCCAGGTAAGGTTTGGAATTTTCCAATCACGGAAGTGTCACAAGGATAGCTAACATAATAACTCGACGCAGCTATTCCTCAAAAGCATAAAGAATCAAATGGAGGCGTATGATCGGCTAAAACAGAGTGGAGGTGATGGTAAGAACATGACTAGGGCTCAAAAAGCTGATGATAATGCATTCGTAATGGTTATTTACTGGAGGTTGGTTCATTTTTTAATGAGCTTAAACTCTGGGGGAACATTTGCTCATTGCTTAGGTTTAATTTTTAACGCGCTTAAACTTCGCATAAAAACTGCTCGTTCCAATCATATAATAAGGATGTCTCACCGATAGGTTCAATTTTTAAGGAGCTTGCACCATTCGAAACTTTGCTCCGCTCCCTTTCACATGCAAGCTAGGAACGACCAACTACTATCCTAGGGGTTAATTAACTACTGAGGTTAGGTAGGTGTTAGAGCCTAGATTTACCTCAGGCTAAAAAGGTAAGCTTCTAGGTCCACATCAAACCATGCTCAGCCTCGTAGCTAGCCCTACGAGGACAGGGGAGGGCTCTCTCTGGGTCAATCTCTACAAAAGATAATCAGATGGGGCTTGAGATGACCAATTTAACAATTAATCTTAGGATAGGTATGAAGTGCATGGATTTGATTTGATTTTTTGGGGGTTTTGAGTTGGAAAATGGGAAAGGAAAATTTGGGTCCGAGGATGAGGCCAAATTTTTGCAGAGTTCAGGTTGGGGCAAGGTAGGCAATAGTTTTGATGCTTTAGATTAAATGAATGGATAGAAAAGACTACTGAGGAGCTGAAGAGGGCAAGAGGCTATCAAGAATCCTTTTCAAACTGAAGAAAACATTGAAAATTAAACAAAACTAAAAGCTAGAGCACAACAAACTCATGAATTCTACCTTTGTCACTCAATTTGTTTAAGTTCACAAGAAAAGAGAATGGAAATGGCATACATAAACATCAATGAACTTACAATTGCATGAAGAAGAACACCATCAAAACATAGAGCCACAAGGATCCCAACAAGTGCTGCAAAACCCTGGTCTTTCCTTTGCCAAAAATGCATAAAGCAAATGTACAATGAAGTGCCAAGCAATCCCAAGTGTCCAACACTGAAAATGACTCATAAAATACATGATATAGACCATCCTAACCCATTCCCATGCCTCTAGGGGTCGAGCTCATCATTCTAGGAGTTGTTTCAACCAATTCTAAACAAGGCACTGAAATCTAGGTAATCAAACAACTTGCCTCTATATGGAAGGAAACTGATTCATTCATTTAATTTTCACTTTTTAGTGAATGAATCCTCTAGAACAAGTAAATATGTGCCAAAATTACATCATATTCATCAAGTTACATCAAGATAGATCAATAGTTACATCAAAAAGTAAAACTAGTCAAAACTGGTCGAATTTCTGGGCTGAAGGGTGAAAAATAGGCTGAAATCCTCTATGTGCCGCGCCTGATTCTGTATGTGTAACACAACTTTGGAGCTGATTTTGAGGCCCTTCCCGAAGTCCAAATTGAGGTCATGATAGCTCGTTGGAAAGCCCTTCCTATGAACGTTTCAGGCCTTTTAGCTGTATGCGTCGTGCCTCCCCAGTGTGCCATGCCTGTGCAAAATAACATTGCATATGCATGCCCAGTGCGCCGGGCCTCCTGCTCAGTGTGCCGCGCCGACCGATTTTCTTCCAATTTCACCCAATTTCTCACTTGCTCATCAAATTTGCTCTGTCTTGCTTCTCTTTTGCAAATGAGCTTATGACATGAAGGAATAACTTATAGACCAAGAGCTTTTAAGATTTTGGCTCATGAAACCCACTTTTACAATGTTTTCAAAATGACTTGATTTCAAACTCTGTTTTTTGGACCTTTTCACCTTTTGGCTTTGTTGATGAACTAAATGAGCTAAACTTTGCTTGTTTTTTGCAGTTGTTGGAGCTTCTTAGGCTAAGGAAAGAAACCAGGGTGTAGAAGAAGGAATTTGCAATGAAGAGAACAAAATTTACATGATTTTAGTACAATAAATGCTAAATACTCTATGTTTTCCTCAAAACAGAGTTTTGAGGAAAAACACATTTTCGAACAGCTGTTGATGAAATTTATTGATAAGGAAACCTCCTCATGCCTGCTGGTGATTATTGGACACTTCAACACATTTATTGATGAAACCCTAAAGGAACCCTGACCTAATTGACCATGAAACCCTAAAGACAACATTTTGAAAATTTTAATGAAAAGAAGACCGTATATGCCTTTTTTTTGAAGGAACAAACATGAACTAGCAAGTAAATGACATGAGGGAGATGAGGAAAACCACTCTCGTCAGATGATCCATGCGCCTAATGGAATGCAGATGACTGGGCGGGACTCGTAAAAATGAAATGCAACAAAAGAGGTTTTGATCTCTGACGGGGGGCTGAACAGACCGAATATAACAATAGGAAAACTCTCCCTTACTTAATTGGTGCCATCTGGCCCCTGCAAAGGTGAACGGTCAATCCAACCAATCACCTATATTAAGCAGTTGAAGTTAGCAAAATTGTGGGGTTAGCATTACGCTAGCCACTTTTCACTTGCATGCAAAAAGGTTTGCATGCCTCCAAGTATAGCAAAGTAGAGTTTCTAGGTTACCCTTAAATTTGTAGACAAAACATTTTCTTTGTCGAGAAAGGCCTACCTTCTGAAAGAGGTACCTTATTCCAGTCTAATCCCATTTCCCTAAACAGACGGGTGTGTCAGAATAGTCATATATCCTTCGCGGAAACCTACCCTATACCTAAAGTTTTCATGCCAAAGCAGACCAGGGTGCATGCCCCCTGGGTTTCAGTCATGGCTACCGAATTACTTGTGTTCTTCAGCTTGACAGATTGGAGATTGATGAGACATTCCTTGCATGAAAAGACCAGTTAGGGATGGTATTTTACTATTAGCTATGTGTGAGCCGGGGAATGAAAGTTGGTCTACGAGCTGGACCACTCGATCTTCATGCGAAAAACACATTACTTGAAAGAGTGAGGAGACAATGGCTCCCATGCTATAAATATAGTCACACCCAAGGAGTAGATTATAATCTAAAGGTCCTTGGACTACAATTACGTTTAGATACAAGATTTTCCCTCTCAAAGTTATAGGCAAAATCGGAAGGATCCCTAACAGTTGATTGGTTCGTTTATCGAAGCCTGTTAGATTTCGCATCTCAGGCAGAAGCGATGGCGAACCAAGCACTTTCCAAGCAGTTGAGGAAAGGATATTCACAGAAGCCCCTTCATCTATGATGGTACTGACCATGACCATTTTGTAAGCTTGTACAATGATTCAGAATGGTACATTAGACGGTAAACGGGGTCTTCCTAGTAGATTCCAATTGAAGGAAACAACTAGGTTGCTCGGAGGTGTGACCGAATAAACAACTGGATATGACCCTGACAAACTTCCTTCCTATGGTAAAGGAACGGGTAGATTGGCCCCATGTTCATCGGAGTCTATGTTTACGAAAATAATTTGAACAGTGTCATTCTCATTCTCTTCGGTGACTGTATCATCTGAAGATGGACCTTCTAAAGACAAGACTAGGTCGACTGCTACCTCAACCTTTTGACTTTCGTCTAGTGTGGATTCATAGGGTTTATCTTCAATGATAGATGCTTTGACCAACCACAAAGTCGTGTCAATCGGATTTTCAACTAGCAATGGAATCAGCAAGAGTTTCTTGTACCCAGGAGGAAGTTGTAGCGGTGAAGCAGGATGGTTATCCAAGAATCTTTTAGCTTCGTCCAGGAAGGGACAATGATGGACATCATGATTTCCTTCACACACTTTGGAAGGAAATTTACATTTTCCTTTCTGTCCAGAGACTTGGTTTTCACTAGTTGACGGTGTACTCTCAACATGATCGTCAGAGGTTGATGACACTGGATTGTGCAAACGAGGAGATCAATCCCTTAAGATCCGAGGGATGTAGGGACAATCTCGATGATAGTGGTCCCCTTTGTAAATGATACATGGAGATTTGGGTTTGGACGGTGCAGTGTGTGGATTTTCGCTAGATGATGCACGGTCGCCCCTTTTTTCCTTTGGTTCCTTCTTTTTGTTCTCTTTCTCGTTCCCTTTCTTCTTCTTCTCAGTTACTTGGTCTTTAGCTTTACCAGCTTTACCAAGCGAAGAGGAAGGAGGGGAGGGAAAAACAAGTGAAGCAGAAGGCTGGGGGGTAACTCTAGTATCATCTAGTTGCTGACTTGATTGCTCAGGAATCGTGGCAGTCTGAATGATGGAGGTCGAGAAGAGCCATATTGGCAAGCTGAATGTCAGTCCTGGGAGGGACAATGTGGCGATATGAGGTGCACCAACATCTTCCCAAGAGGAGAAAGGACTAGGATTTCCCCCAAGGGGAAATCCTTGGTTGGTGGACTCCATTTTTCTAAACCTAAGATGAAT
This sequence comes from Pinus taeda, assembly GCA_000404065.3. Taxonomy (NCBI): domain Eukaryota; kingdom Viridiplantae; phylum Streptophyta; class Pinopsida; order Pinales; family Pinaceae; genus Pinus; species Pinus taeda. Next base: position 232,157 of record APFE031423893.1, on the reverse strand, counting down.
GAGGGAACAGTGACGTTATTCCGATTAAAATAAATTTTAGACGCTTTGACACAACTTGCTTTTTCAATTTTTAAGAGTCGAGAAAAAGCTAAAGATGACTCTAGTTGCCTTCGATTTTTAATGAGCCTAAAGTGACAAGTGCTCAGATGGACCTTTTCCTTTAAGGAGTCTGAAAAGGAACAAAATAGACTACTCTAGAAATCTAGATAGAGGGATTACCAAACCAATCGCAAAACTGCAGAATACTTTTTATCCTGAATGTTGTGTTCAATGCATTGCGACCGATAGGGTGGTAGACACGGCTTCCTAAGGATAAAGGATATAGCCTATTGTGGTCTCCCAATATATACCCAATGGTACATGGGAGCACAAGTCCGTACTGGCACTTGTCATCTCAAAGAGGAGGAATCACCCAACCTACAATGAAATGATAGTTACCAGGCTTTACGACGCCGGAAAACGTCTCTAGCCTAGACTTCTAAATGTTGTGCGTTAGGTTCCAAAGCATTTTTATGTTCATTGAGTTTGTTTTACAGTTGATCTTTCTTAAGAAGTTTTCCTTTCAGGTTCACCGCGTGATGTAGATATACAATTCCTAAAATGCAATCTAAGATGATAAACAATCATTTAATCTTCTTTTTGCAATGAAAATACTAGCTACTAAGGAAAGAGAAATGGGATTCTTTCAACATAGAGTAGAGAGCACACACTAGATGCACTGTCCTAAATCAAAATCAACAAGCAGTCTAAATGAAAATGCACAAGCATGTATTTGTTTTCACTTTCTTAATGTGTGAATGACAAAAATAATGCTAAGTACAAATTTGAATCGTTTCAAGCGTCAGTACTAATGATTTTCTTTTCAAAAAATGAAAGGAAGATAATGACGACACTTTGCGATTTTGAGTTGAAAAATACTTTTCGACACTTGAAAAACTATTAATCCAAATCAAATACAAGAGTAATAGTGTAATCGACCATGAAGAACAATAGGATTCTTTTCTTTGACTGAAAACGACACTTGCGACACTTCCAAATCAAAGGACGACAGTTTGATTACATTATTTCTTTGTAAAGGAGAACCATAAATGGCGAACAATACATAAAAACATTTACAGTTCTTCGTACTATGGAGGCTGAATCATGCAAAGGAAGGGAGTTTCTACAGTGGTATACTGATCACAGACAACAAAACTCCTTAATAAAGCTAAAGAGAGTGAACAAAAAACCAAAATATTGAAGCAAAAGAGGTCTTATCTGATCATCGCACCTGTAACACAGGGAAAGAGCGATGCATATCACCTACTGCACACGGGAGGTGCGATGCATCCAGATTCCCAAGATGATAAGGTGTGATGGTCTAGGGACGAGACCTCAACTGGGTTCTTGGTCACAGTTTGCAGCTTAGTTTAGGGATTTAGGCCGAGCAAATGATAGTCAGTAAATGCAAATCATAAGGGCTGATCTAATGAGGCTACTTGAGCCACCACCAAGGCAATTAGGATGTTTGCAAATACATTATTCAGTTTATAAACAAAACCCGAAGATACACTGAAGCAACATTGATCTACTTTGCACTTGCATAGAAAATGCAGTTCGAAGGCTAGCTGGCTTGACTTCAAGCTCCGTCTGTAAGTTTATAAAGAAAACAGATATATACAAGCAAACAATCTGTTCGCTCCCCAGCGAAGTCGACATTTTGTTATCGGGAAATCTAGTGTTTATGTAGAGCTACTAGTTCCACTAAGACGGGTAGCTATCTTAGAAACAAACAGATTAAAGTTACTTTCATTTTCCTTTACGAGAAGTATATAGGAGAGGAGAAAAGAATACCAACCTCAATCTTTCGCTTGGTTCTCTACTTGTTCCTTCTCCTCTTTGACGGATCTTTGCAGCTCGTCCCTTGACCACTTCGCTTCAAAGAGTACTTGTAAAGTCAAAGCAGCATAATACCTTCAAAGTGCAGAGATCTACAATCATAAACAATATAGGACCAGATATATATTGACCACACAAATGCATATATTAGCAAACATACAAGAATGTGGAGGAAAACTTGAATAGCTTTGTGATATAATGATTAGAAGAGAGGATTACAACCCATTGATCTGACCCAGTATCATCCTCTCAGCATGAAAGCCCTTCTTCACCTCATGAAAAGCTTAGATCACCTAACACTATGATATTCCACCAGGAAACCAACAACACTTCCTTACAAGATACAAGATTACAGCCTTTGGATCTCTAGGATGAGGGATCCATATATAGATGATTGCAGGGGGTTGAGTCAGCTTCTGGGATTTTGATTAGTGTCTTCTCTCTGATAGTTCTTGATTCCACTTGGAGATTGATGATCTCTTACTCATCCCTGGGCGAATTCAAAGAGGCAAGTGTCACAGGAGAAGTTTCTGGAAGATTCCATGATCATCCACCTTGCAAACTCTCTCTGCCATTTGTCTACTCTCACCCATCACACCCTATAGATGGGCTTTCCAGTATGCATCGTACTTTTTTCCCTAAGTAGGTGAGATGCATCGCACCCTTAGCACTGAGCAGTTTGTATGGTCCAGTTTTGACCAGTTCTCTGTGGAGAACTTCTGGGAGATGATGTAATCAGTTGACCTTGTTCCTTTAGGGTATGAAACAACACTTTTAGGGACTTAGAAGCCCTTGGTTTATGGACATATGTGATTGGGGTTGCAGTACCCAAATATGTCTATAACACAAGGGAAGTGTAATATAAGTTGTAAACTAATCGAAGTTATACAAGTGGTGCATGCACTCAGAGGATTTACCTATGGTAATTGTGCAATTCCTTGGTGTGAAATTCCTAAATAATAGGGGAAATTCCCCAAGGGAACAACGCAAGGAAATAATAACTTGGAGGCTTGAAAGTTTGGCTAAATATTGGCCAAGGTTAGTCAGTCAGGTAGAGGATAGAAGATACAGGTGCAGGTTGAGCTCAAGCTTGAGTAGAGCATATTGTATTCATCCATATGCTTTCATTAATGGAATACAAATAGTAAGGGGTTTTGAGAAGTTTCTTTCCCCTAGATAAATCTTCATGTATGTGTGTTGAATATTGATGCATGTTAATGATTTGTGTTCTCGATCATGAATTTACTTTCGCAGATCAGTAGAGTAACTTCTAGTCTTGTGATTTAGAAAATTTCATGAGCAGTTTATAATCTACACATTAATTTCTACAAGGAACATACTTGTAGTAGGTCAAAATATGCCTTGTACTTGCTCAACTTTAGAACTCAAAGCTCAACTTTTGAAATTTGAATCTATGCCTCAAACTTCACCAAAAATCAAATAAGGTCTAAAATCATTCCATGGGGTGGGGGCAGGGGGGGGCATTATGGTTTTTCCTCAGAACAAGAAAAATTTTGCTTAGAAAATTGCCTCAGATTGGCCTTGGAATGGGGAAAAAATAGTCCTTAGAAATGGTACAAATTTAGCATATTTATAACCCTTAGGAAGGATAAAAGATAGGCCTTATAATGGCATTCAGTCATGCCTTAGAAGATTGAAAAATTTCCTTATGAACTGGTGCAAAATAGACCTTCAAATGGGCCTCAGGAGGGCTGAAACAATGCCTCAAAAGGAGGCCAAAATTCCTCCTTAGGAAGGGATAATTTTTGCCTTAGGAAGGGGACAATATTGGACTCATATCAGGCCTAAAAATTCAATCAAAAAGCCATGACATAAAGCTAATATAAATGAATAAAAGAATCTTAGTTTTTCGACTTCCTTCTTCATACCTTCAACATAGCTCAAGCCTGATACTACTCCTTTATTTTCTTCGTTTATATCTACACATTGATGGCTTGGAATTTCCATAACTAGGGTGTATATATACAACTTGGAGGAGTGTCAAATATAGGGTTGAGATACCCTTTATACCTGGAGCAGACCTGACTTATGAGCAACAAAATAAATTCACAAATTCAATTTTATGGGCCAACATTAGTTCCCTTTTGACATCATTTTCAAATACAGATTCTCCCCTTTTTGAGGTTGATTATGTCAATTATTTGTAACATACATGGCCCATATATTTCCATCAAACTTCAATATATTTTTCATTTATTTTTATGTCAAAAATATTGGACCAAAGACATCACTCATTTTGGGGCATTTTAACCACAACTCCGGGGCTCCAACTTTTAAAGATGATATTTCATCAGTCGTGAGGAATCACATGGTGTACCACCTATCAAATGAAATTGCTTGATGAGGGATACCACTCTAAGGTAGTATTGCATCCAAAATCATTGATTTCTTCATGTATATCACCAAACAAGTGCATCATATTACTAGCCCATTCACCCCTTGACATCAATGAAAATCCCTTCCAATAATTACTTCATTCTTTCAATCATCTTAATATTTCCTCTATTTAATTCTAACACTTTTTAGTGCATATTCAAAAAATAGAATGGTTTCATTGTACCTACAATATTTGAAGCCTTAGTTTTAATATTGTTTCTCTTGGTTCCCTTATCTATATTTCACATTTTTTTTAATAGGAAATAAATTTTTATAGGGTTTCTTCACCTGTAGATGGGGTGTTACGTGTCCATTGCAATTATACCACTCATTACATTCGAAGAATCCTATTGATGTCATTTTTTTAAAACAATGTTGTAGTAACGATTGCAAATTGTATTATAATTTATGCCTCAATATATATGTTCCTATTGGAAACAATACTTAGTAAAAATGTAAAAACAATTATCCTTAATGTTGAAAACATATTTTAAATTTGTTGATTGATTAAAAAATGCATAGTAAATAATAATAAGGCATTAATGTATCTCTTGATATAAGGCATTATAATTGAGTATGAGTGCACACACGTGCGCACACACACACACACATAATGTACCAATGCTTAGATTTTATTATGTGCACGATTATCTTTCTTTGTAAAATAATTTCATAATTTATATATCTAATGTTTTCTTCTTATTATTTTAGCATAGAATATGACCAACATAAATTCAAGGAAAACAACTTATTGTGGCAAGGCTAGTGGTAGATCATCCCAACATGAGAATAATGAAATTTATTTATTTATTACTATTACTGGGTCGTCGAGCAATATATAGGCTAACTAAGTTACGGCTTCCGCCCCTATATTCCATATCCCATATCTCCGGATACACAGATGCGAGATCAAAGCCAAAAGAATTCTCACTGCTCCCTCCGGAAGAGAAGTGATTTCACCTCTACGTATACAAAGCATGGCCCAGGTCAGTCTTATAGTAGCCTCTGAGTTTACGATGGCTAGCTTGGGAGTTATGTCCTTCGAGGTATCGGGTTCATTATAATGGATGTTGGGGCTTTATATTAAGGTGATCCAAGTTGGGGGACCCTCTATCGAACCAATCTATTCTTTTTTGCTTGCTCAGATTTAGATATACCGAGCCCCCTCGGCTGGCCAGCCAATGCAACAGTCCTGTCTTCGTAATCATAACGGGTCGATCCTCCATTTTCGTTCGTTTTAGCAACTCATCCTACTCCCTCCTAAAGAAGCTTCCCACGCAACGACAGAGGAAGGAACCAACCCGGGAGTTATTTATAAGTTTAGTAATGATGTGTATTGTTTAATGTGTGTCATGTAGGTCAAACACTTGAATAGAATTGATAATATTGTTAAAATTTTAGTGCAAAAGGGTGTAATTTTTTTATGAAATATTGCAAAGAGAGGAAATACGTGGATCAAAATGTAATTGATATGAAGTTTTTTCCTTTAATATTTTACTAAAAATGAATGTATTAACATTAATCACTAATATTTTTTAAACACTCGATTTCATATTTTTTTAAAAGTTGTGCAAGGATTTAAAGTGAGGGAATGAAATGTGATTTATAAAGATAAAAATTATGAAATATGTAAATCAAGATAACTTGGTCCTCAACTCATCTAGAGTGGTGCTAAAAGTTAACAATAGGGGAAATATTTTTTTCCAAAAATATAAGAGATACATTAAAAAATGCATATAGACATACTTTCCACTTATAGTACAAAAACCAATAATGACTCTAAGAATCAGGTTATATATAAAAAATATAGGAGTTCTTACTAGAATAATAATCAATGAGACCTAGGAGACTTGCAATAGCAAAAGTAATCCACTCCCAATGATCTTTTCTGATAGCCGCTAACATATAAAGAAGGGCAAACCAAAGAATTGATCAACATTGAATTATGTGTGGGTTGTGTTTGTATGTTGTATCATTGTTTGATTGAGAAATTAGTAAGTAGATATGTTGTTTAATTCCATCATTCTATAATTAACGAAATAACAAGAAATTTTTATATTAATTTTATCTATGCTTTGTCTTGGCATTATAAACATGTAGCAAACAAAGTATGGAGTAGAGATAATGAAAGTGATGTTTAGAAATGACATTGAGCATGACTCTGAAAGAATGTCTATTGTTTATGAAACACTTGCTATTATACTATGATTTTTTATTCATGCAATTATATCTATATATATATATATATTTCACTTTATTTATGTTTTTAAATGGAACATGAAGAGGAAGAATGTCAAAATCAAGTGAATAAAGAAAACATTAGTTTAAATAACCCAAGCACACTATCATCTACAAGTAATAAATAAATGAGTCATGCATGTGGATCGAGTGATGCCAATAGTTGCAGTGATAAATGACAATAAATACAATTGAATGCTAATGCAAGTTGTATGATTTAAAATATTTGTTTATAAAAATCATGGATTTTGCTTAATATACTCAACATATTTTCTTAATTGCACAAAAACATGTTATTAATAAGTGTAAAAATTACATACAACTGAACATTTTGATTGTTATAAACCTTTACATTATCACATTTTGCATGATAATTGGTCTCTTATTCATATATAATAGAACGAGTTTCTTATTTTATTACATTGATGTATAATTTATTTGAGAGTAAATTAATTCCATTATTATATCAAAACAAAATAATTAATATAAAAAACAATATTATTATAAAAAAATATAAAAAACAATAATATTATAAAAAATATTTGATTTTGGGATGATTACTTCAAATTTTTGCTTAGGAAAAAACAACTAAATATATACATATTAGTGCATTCTATCATTTTGAACTTAGGGAATAGTGCCAGCCATAAAAATAGAAACCAATTAGCAATCATGTTTTCTCGAGTACCCATCATAACATAGGCACCAATGTTATTATGTTTACAACAAAAAGTTCAATATGCCTTGGTACTATATTTAGGTGTATGTGCACCAAACATTTTATAAACAAAAATAATGAGTAAATGCATAGAAATTATGGAAGCGTTAGTGTGCCATAAAAGAAAAGATGGCCTAGTGTGTAATAAATTATACTAGAATGTGGTTATAGTTCCTAATAAGTATATGGGCATAAATTATTTTAATTATGGTTACACAATAGGGTGTTTTAATTCAAAACACACCAATGCATGTTTATAAAATGAACACAAAAAATGTTTTCTAAAGCCTATTCTCACTAAGTATTTGTTTACTTATAACAAAATTTCTTTAAAACATTCCCTAAAATGTCTAATACAAATTCCATAGGTTGTAGCATATATATATATATTCCCAACCTTGTAACACTAAAAACCTATGCAAAAACGTTTACTAGAATGTGTTTTCCTTGTAGTGATACTGATAATAGCTCTTTGGAAGGTAGCATGGACATTACATAATCCAAAAGGTAGCACTTAGTAAGCATGTGTTCCCTAAAGATAGGTGAACATTTTTTTATTTTGATTTTTCAAAGAAATTTGAATTTCATTGTAACCACGAAATCCATAAAGAATGGATATTCCCCCCCCTAATAATGTATCTAGGACTTGTTTAATAAAAAGGAGAAAAAATGGTCCTTGAAAGTGGCTTTATTTAACTTTAGATAATTAATACAAACTCATCCCTTGCCATTTTTCTAAAGTACAATCATAAGTGGTGAAACCCTTGGATATCATTAATTGGGTAGATGAAATTTACGTTGAGCAATTTTTGTAACTCCTCCTTCACTATCTCCCTCAATAAGAATTAATTCATGTCTAGGTGTTAGGTCCCTATACTACTAGTGTAGCCCCTTATTGTTAATAGTGCAACACCTTGATTGTATTGTTGTGCCCATGTAGTCCACATATTGTTATTATTGTGCCCCATAGAAGCCCACTATTGTCATTGTTGTGCCCTTACAATATTATTGTTATGTAGGCTTTGATAATATTGTGCCCCCTTAGACTCCTATATATAGAAAGGAGGTCTTTTCATTTGTATTATCCAAGAATTATTCATTTGTGTAATGTAAAGTAGGTTTCCCCTTCGAAGAGGCTAATTTTGAAGTCGTTGATCTATCTCTTATTCTATTTTGTGAGCTGGTTTCATAACATTTGGAATCAGAGCTTTGGATTTTAGGGTTTTGCTACTTCAAATAGGCCATCGTGGAATTTTCACTATAGCCTTTTTTATACGAAGCTTCAGAATCTGAAATTAAAACCCATTTGAGATGAGACCATGTGACGTAATTTAAGATATTTTATCACTATATTTTCATAGATATGAATTGAGGAAGTTAGGGTTTTTGCAGGCTTCCGAATTCCATCTCAAACAGGTGACCTTGGGAAAATCATCATAACTTTCTCCGCGCATCAGATTCAAATTTCATAAAAGATGACAGAAATAGGATAGACTTTAGTTTGTTGGGTATTTTTTTAGGGCCGAAGATTTAAACAGTGACAAATGGCACTTCATACAAGTTCTCTCTACTGAACTAGTCTATAATCAAGTCATTGTGGAATATTGAGCATAACTCTTTCTTGAAGAATCCAATCTCGATCAGACCCATGTGGTTGGAAACAAGACTTAGAGGGCTACCACTAGACGAAATTTCAAAACTTGGAGATCAGAAATTACAGAGTTAAAATATTTTCAATATCGATCTCTGAAAAGAAAGAAAAAGAGATATGAGGAAGTTTGATGGCAAGGATCTGGTAACTTGGATACTACAGATGGAGCAATAATTTGATCTACATAATGTGCAACACACACAAAAGGTACAGATTGCAACTTTATATTTAGAACCCATTCTTTTTTCACGGTATCGATCGCTTTGCTCTCGTAAGCAAATGGTCATTTGGTCCATTTTTATGGAGTAAATGATAACACATTGTGAGGATACAAAGAGAAACACCTTCTTTAGCCAATTGGTAAATCGTAAACAAAAGGGTTCAATGGCAGAGCACATCGAGGACTTCCAAAAAATGAATATAAGGGTAAATGATATTCCAGAGAAATGAGGATCGATGTATTCATAGGGACTTTAAAGGATAACATTCAACATGAGGTTTGTCTTTGGGAACTTGATTCATTGGAGAAGGCATACAGGTTGGCAAGAAAAATTGAAAGAAAAAGTATGGCAAAAAGGAAGTCTACCACTCATAACTATAGATATGGAAGAGTTATTTCTCCTAGCCTTCCACCACCTACAAGGTTGACACCACAACAATTGGAAGAAAAAAGAGCAAAAGGGCTTTGTTACAATTGTGATAGAAAATAAACTAAAGGTCATAAGTGTGCTGAGAAGAAATTATTTACATAGATTCTAAAGAGGAGGAAGAAAAGGATCAAGAAATGTCAAAAGAAGAGGATATACACTAGGAACCAACCCCAGAGAAAGAAGAAATGAATTCGGCCATATCTTGTAATGCATTTGCAGGAATTACCACTTCTCAAACTCTCAAGGTAGATGGACAAACAGAGAGAGTGGAAATGTTTGGAAGTATATCTTCATTGCTTTGTATCTGATTAAAAAACACAATGGGTCAAGTGGTTACCTCTGGTTAAATGGTGGCATAATGCTTCAGCAAAAATGATCCCATTTATGGCACTTTATCACATCAAGCATCAACAACAAGTTCTCCAACTCTTAAAGGATAACCTCATTTTGGCGTAGAATCAAATGAAACAACAGGCGTATCAAAATCGTAACGAAAGAAGTTTTGCTGTAGGCGATTGGGTATTTTTATGGCTACAAGCATACAAACAAATGTCTCTTAAGCAAGCTAAGAAGGATAATAAATTATCACCAAGGTACTATGGTCCTTACAATGTACTGCAAAATATTGGTACTATGAAATACAAATTGGAGCTTCTTGCATCTTCCCGAGTGCACCTAGTTTTTCGTGTTTCATGCTTAAAGAAGGCTATAGGTGACAAACTCCTAGTTCAAACAATAGTTCCGAAACTTGAAGAGGAAGGAAATTTTTTATTGGAATTTGAATCAGTCATGGAAATAAGAACTCGACAGCTACGAAATTGATCAATTTCAGAGTATCTCATCAAGTGGAAGAACTTACCCACTAAATATTCCATATGGGAAGATGAGAATTTTATACAGAAGAATCCAAAACTACTCAAGCATTGAGGACAACACTTTTTGAAGGAGAGGGGCATGTTAGGTCCCTATACTACTAGTGTAGCCCCTTATTGTTATTAATGAAACCCCCTTATTGTATTTTTGTGCCCATGTAGTCCCCATATTGTAATTATTGTGCCACATAGAAGCCCACTATTGTTATTGTTGTTCCCTTATAATATTATTGTTATGTAGGCTTTGATTATATTGTGGCCCCTTAGACTCATATATATAGAAAGGAGGTCTTTTCATTTGTATCATCCAAGAATTTTTGATTTATGTAATGCAAAGGAGGTTTCCCCCTCGAAGAGGCTAATTTTGAAGTCAATGATCTATCTCTTATAATATTTTGTGAGTTGGTTTCATAATAATTGGTTTGGTGAATGGGTTGAAATTCAGCCTTGATGTAGTACGAATATTAGGATATATCACTTTCATATTTAAACTCAATTATGTATTTCTTTTGTGAAACTTCTAGCCTAGGATAGATGTTAAGTCTCCTCCCTATGATAAATTTTATGGGCATACTATGTGTTTCAAATAATGTGTATAGAGAATAAGGAATACAATTGAATTGTAGTGATAAAGTAGTGATTGAACAACATTCTTGAAATATGTACTAGATATGGTTGTGTAATGAAAAATGATTGTATATGACATTAGAAATTAGATAATCCTCAGTTTTCTCCTTAAAAGTTAAGGATTTGTTAAGTGTAAGTATAGGTTGTAATCCTTTTATTGGAGTCTCCATGAGAGATGGTCATATCCCTAGATCTATATCCAGTGTATGCATCTCTCATAGCTAATCATAGCCTTCCAAAGATAAATGGGTAACCACTAAGTTTAGACTTAGGTGTTATCACCTTAAAGCATGCTAGCCATTCTCATGAATCAATATAAACATATACACCTTCCAATACTACTCCTAGTTTGAGAGTGGACCAATCAACCAATTGAAGGATTGTAAGTGTGTGGTGTAAGCTTGACCATTTAAGTTTTTACATAGTGTCTTTTCTCATGACATTGATGGTAACACATAAATGATTTAGATTGGATCAATATATTACGTGTCATCCATCTCAAAAATTTTAGAGTGGAACATTTGGATTAATTAGCTTGCAAGGTCATTTTAATTGGTGGTCCCATTTTGGAAAATTTCAAGTGAAAAAATTCAAGTCCCATTTTGAGTCTTTAAATGACCACTTTTTGTTGTATTAATTTTAAATTTGGGCCTAGATTCCATAATTTACACACTAATACCTTTCCAATGTTGCAATAATTTCCTCAATCGAAGCTCATTTGAAAAACTTATGCCCCTCGAAAGTTGGCCAATGAAATTAACCATCATAATTTGAGAGGATTCTACATTAACCCCCATTACTCATAGAGAAAGGGCTAGTCATGTGGTCACTATGAAGAATACTATATAAGGGTCTATTTGTAACTCATATTGAGGGTTGAATGGTTATTAGTCTTTGTTACAAGTAAGCCACTCAGAGGAAAAGGGGTTCTATTCTATTCAAGTGCATCTTGTTCCATAGATGAGTATAGTAGATGAGAGTGGATAGGGAGAAAGATAATATAGAGATGTTTTTTGTACTATAGTAGCCCACAAACTGTAAGTCTCACTTATTTGTACTTTCATCCATTTCCATGCAGAGAGAGAATAGAGTAGCCTCACCTTCAATCTGGGCTTTCTCCTACAAGGTTTCCCTAGGCTATATCTTATGTTATTATGGTTGAGTGGTTGAATTTGTGTATTATCTCTATTTTTTGTAGTTTATATATTGCAAGCATAAGCATAAAATAGTGCTTAAAAAATCCAAAAATATAAGTAAAAATTAACCCTTGTGTTGTATATTTCATATTTTCATTATATTTTCATAGATATGTCATGATGAACTGTCTAGTTTAATATCCACAAAAAATTATCGATCATATTGGTACCAAAGCATGTTTCTTTGGGTTTATTGTGGGGAGTCATAGGGGATCCATATTGGTTAAGCTAAAAGTCATAAAACCCAAACCATGGCTGAAAAAACTATTAATAACCCTTAATATCCTGTAAATGAGAGGTTTGCCTGGCCATAAGCACAAGTCACATAATTAAACTATAATGTGAGCCTTTTGATGGAGGCTTGGACCAATAAGCTTGAGCTATTCAAATAAGATGGGGGTTCTAATGTAGAGGCCATATCAGAGTAGATATCAATAGATGGGGAAGAAATAGAGAGGGACTCTAAGAAAGAAACTGAAAATGATCAACCCATCTCGAGTGTTGTGAACCATTCATAGTCTCTATATATGACATAGGTGTAGGTTGACATCAAGCCATATCAAGATGAGATTGAAACTTCAAAGTTAAATCATTTGTTGCAACAATTATAAGTTTATTTTAGTGTTTTCCATATAGAGGAAGAATATAAAATTTTGTTTTCTCATTTGAATCTAGAGGACCATGCCCTGACTTAGTGGGAAGTCCACAGAAATATCCTAAGTTTGGAATGAGATTCTATAGTGACTAAGTGGGAGGATTTAAAAACTATCATAATGTAACATTTTTACTCTATCAGATATGTAAAGTACTAGTGGATTGACAATATTTATTTAGGAAAAGATAGCGGAAATGCGTAAAAGAGTATAACATATAATTTATAAGGATGGCCATAATGCTAGGTATCTCCTCAAAGAAACCATATGTACTCCTTAATTATTTTTGGATCTATACAACCGTTTGTAGAAGAAGGTAATCATGTTCAAACCTAAAATAGTGAAAATGGTTTGTGTACAGACACAAAACCTAGATACATATGCTAGAAGAAATGGAAATGAAGTGGATCAAAGATGAAAGAGAATTAGGAATATTTTGAGGGGAAGAAGAGGTGGAAAGGGGGAAAGACAGAAATATATAAGCCACAACACACTAATGCATAAATCCTAGCAACCATTATAACTTTGATGGCCATATAGAGCAGAAGTGTTGGAAGCTGCATCTGGAGCACAACCTAAAGAACATAAATAAATATTTTAAGAAGAAAAATATCATGGTCACTAATTCAAGCAACCAAGTGTAAAGTCACTTGAATGTGGATTTGAAGATATTGTATACATCAGTGCAAAAAGGGGTAAATTTGAGTAGCCTTCAATAATAGGAAGAGAAGAAAATTATTAGACTCTCCCATATAATACGAGTCAGGAAGACAATAATGAATGCTTAGTTCAACTTAGGATCACAGGAAAATATCACAGTGGTAGATCTCGTCAAGAGATTGGGACTAGAGACTCATGACCATCTTGGTTCATATATATTATGGTGGGTCAATGAGGAGGCAAAGATAAAGGTAACCAAATAGTGTAGAATCAAATTTGGTAACAATATTGAATGTTTTCATGAAGTATATTTGGGTGTAGTTCTGCTTAATGTACGTGGAGTTGTATCTGGGAGTATCTATAGGGATATGTGGGATGTGATATTCATGTTGAGAGCTAACTAGTACTACCTCATCAAGGATTAAAAATCCTTCATCATTAACATGTACACGAGAAAGTCAAGGAATTCATTTGTAAGTGCCAACCAAGCCACAAAGTTGATTAGTTTTGGAAAGAAGTATGTCTTGTTATTTTTAAGATAAAATCAATATGTAGAAGAGTCTATGAGAGATAATACTTTCCTAGAGAGGTGCACTAAGGAACAAAAACAACAACTAGAAGCTTTTTTACAAGAAAATAGGGTGTGTTCCAAAATCCTAAAGGTCTACCATCCAAGAGGGAAGTCACGAGCATGAGATCTAGTTGTTTCTATACTCTTTGTTGCTAAACATTGCGTTGTACAACCAATCCATTATAGAAACAAAATAAGTGAATAATAAGTTGCAATAGCTATTGGAAAAAGGTGTTATTCGATCAAGTACCTTAACATGTGGTTCAACCTTTATACTTATTCCTAAGAAGGATGGGACTTGGATAATGTGTGTTGATTATAGGGCGTTAAAAAAAATATATCCTCAAGAATAGGTACCCCATACCAAGGATAGATGATATTTTCGATCAATTGCAGCAAGCCAAATACTTCACCAAGGTAGACCTAAATCCAAGATATCACTAGGTTTAGGTTAGAGAAGAGGATACCAAAATGACCACCTTCAAAACCAAGCAAGGTCTATATTAGTGGTTAGTAACACTATTTGTTCTATGCAATGCACTAACTACAATCATGAGGTTAATGAAATATATGGCTTATCCTTTATAGATTATTTTGTTATTATTTATTTGGATGATATATTAGGGCACAATGCTACTAGGGAAGAGTACATCTCACATTTGATGCAAGTGTTAGAGACATTAGAAAGAACTTGCTACTAGAAAATCTCAAGAAGTGTGAGTTTGCATAATATTCTTTTGGTTTATCTAGAACATTTGATAAGTGGGGGAGCGTTGAAGATAGATCCTACCAATATGGAGGCCATCATGAAGTTTCCAATGCCTACTAATTTTGATAAGTTTAGGAGTTTTCGTGGGGAAACACAATACCTGATGAAATTCATAGCCTCCTTTTTAGCAATAGCAACACCACTCCACACCATAATAGTGGGTGTCAAGAGTTTCCTGAGGGAAAATGTTTAGCAGAGGGACTTTGGGGAGTTAAAGATGAAGATCGGTCAAGCACTAGTTATGGCATTACTAAACTTTAGAAAACCCTTCGAAGTGGAGATAGATGAAATTGGGTATTCTATGAGAGCATTCTTGATGTAGGGAGGATGGCCTATATGCTACCATTATAAAGTATTTCAAGGGAAGTTTCTAAACTACCCACCTACCACAAGGAGCTATATTTCATGTTGCAAGCTATGAAGAAGTGGAAACACTATAAAATGGGAAATGAGACAATAATCTAGAAAAAATACAAGCCACTACAGTACCTTCAGACCTAAGGTAAACTACAATAGATGAGGTATTACATGTGGATGGGGTTTTTACAACAGTTTCATTTAGTAATCAAGTACAAGAAGGGAAGCAAAATCAAGTTGGATGACATGCTTCCAAGGCCACCAACATCAAAAATCGTAGATTTGGGAACTCTGATGCACATGGATCCATTAATCCATGACACATATAGAGAGTCATATACTAAAGATGAGGACTTCAATGAAGTGTTTCAATAGTTTCAATGTTAGATACATGTGTAGGATGGTGACAAAATAGTTCACTAAAATCTCTAGAATGGGTTATTATATGGATCAGATAATTTATGTGTTCCTAAAGGTGAGAATTTTCAGTTGATTAGAGAGGCTCACACCTCCAAGGTTATAGGGAATTTTTATGTAGCAGCGACAATGGCCAACCTGTAGAAGTATGTGTATCGGCCCAAGATGGAAGAAGAGGTAGCTAGTTTCATAAGAGAATGCATGCCTTGTCGTACAAAAAATCCTAGTAATAGGAACTTGGGCCTATATTGTCCCTTGTTTATACACACTCATACTTGGGAAACAATTTTAATGGACTTTGTGGAAGGTTTACAAACAAGCAAGAAGGGACATGACTATTTGTGTTAGTTAATAGGTTTACCAAGATGTGTGTTCTAATGTTGTGTAAAAAGATAAATAGTGGGAAAGAAGAAACAAATTGGTTCTTTAGATAGGTATGGGTGTGCTTTTGGATACCACCGAGAATTGTTTCATAAAGGGGCCTTAGCACTTTTTGGACTACATTGTGGGAGAAGATAGCCTACACAAAGTTGAAGCGGTATACAACATTCTATCCATAGATAGATGGGAAAACATGAGTCATGAACAAGAATTTATTGCATCTTTTGAGAGGTTACATTAAAAACCATATGAAGAATTGGGATGAAAATATGGTATATATACAACACTCTTCCAATAGGGATTCCACACTTCTATTGGTGAGTCCCCATTTGAAACAATTTTTAGATATTTTCTAGCTTCAACCTTGGATATTTCTTATATGTAGTAAGGACGAGAGAGGGAGGATATCATAGGTGATGTATTAAGGGTAGAAATATTATTTAGAAGATTAGGAAAGCCATCTATAGGTATAGGAGACATTGAAAAATTTACATGAAAAGCATAAGACCATGCATGATTAATAGAGACCGAAGAAGTCATTCAAGTTGGGAGAGAAAGTATGGTCACAATTGAATAAGGAGAAGCTACAATGTCTTGGTAAGAAAATCAAGGATATTCAATATCATCTTTTTGAGATACTCTAGAAAGTGCTGATAATGTGTTTAGACTCAGTCTACCCCAATGTCATTTATTTAGTGATGAATGTATAAAATTTGAAACTTTATGAGCCTTCCATGTTTGATCAGGAAGAGGAACAAGGCTTATATTTTATAAATGATTCGACACATAATGCTCACAATTTTTTAGAAGAGATTAAAAACTACAATGCAAGGGAAACATGACCTTTGGCAGGTTGGTTTGAAAAGATATCTTCCAATAAAGGCTAAATGGTACTTTGGGGAGAAGGCACAAGAAATATTTCCTTAACTGATTTAATAAAAGCTTTTGGGCACCAAAATCCTCCCACAATAGGGAAGTATGATCCAAATTAGATAAATATGTTATTTTTCATCCATATAGATGCTTTGAGAGTAGAACATTGGGAGGAATCAACTTGCAGGGACATTTTTATCGATCATCTGAGTTTGGAATTTTTTGGGTCAAAAACTTTAGGAGCCATTTTGAGGACTTAAATGACTAGTTTTTATGGTCCTAGCCTTACTATGGACCTAGATTCCATAATATATGCACCAATACCATTCAATGGTGTAAGAATCGCCTCAATCAAATCTTGTATGATAAAGTTATGTCTCCCAAACATTTACCTATAAAAATTGAGCGCCATAATTCGAGAGGATTCCATGTCAGCTCCCATTACTCATGGGAAAGGGCTAGCCATGTGGGAACTATGAATAAGACTTTATAAGGGTAAATTTGTAACTCATATTGAGGGTTGAATGGGTCAATTTAACCCCTATTTGGCTATTTGGATCTGTTATAATCGAGCCACTACGAGGAAAACAGGTTCCATTCGATTTGAGTGCATCTTATTCCATAGATGAGTAGAGTATATTAGAGAGGATAAAAAGAGATAGAAATGAGAGTTGGTTTGTGTACTATACAAACCCATGGGTTGTAGGACTCATTTCTTTGTACTTGCATCTATTTAAATTTCAAGAAAGAAAGAGTAGAGAAACTTCACCTTCCATGTGGGTTTTCTTCTACAAGGGTTTCTTAGGTCATGTCTTGTGTTATTATTGTTGTTTCTAATTCTATTTGTGTCTATTATCTATTTTTTGTATTTCATATATTACATGCATAAGAATTAAAAAATGATTAATGAATCCAAAAATCTAAGGAAAAAAATTAACCTTCATTGTTAGATTCCATATTCTCATTATATCTTCCTAGATCTATTTTGACGAACTATTTCATGGAATATCCAAAACAATTTATGAATCACTAAATCAAGAAAACTATTTTTAATAGACATGTTATTGAAGTGGAAATTGACATATTATTATGGACATTAACTATATATCTACATAATTGGTCATAAAAATAGTTCCAAGCGTCAAGTCAACTAACTTGTGAGTTAGTGAAAAGTTTGAGGGTCTTACTACTTCATTATATGCTTCCAAAGGAATATTTCATGAACAACTTTAGGATATTCACTTGAAACAAAGAAAATTTTACATTAATATTTCAAATCTCTCCCAGGAAATCGAGCTCAAGCTAAATAAGAATTTTATCTTAACTTAGCCTCTTTGGTTAGGGAGGAGTTTGAAAACCATTAGATAGTTATGACTAGTTTTTAGGTCCCCGAGAAGTGGCCTACATTAAATTAGGAAGTTTATTAGTTTAATTAGTATGAATTTTTGGTTGGATAGGAAATTTTTCGTCTTCCTATTCAAGGATGATTGGAGAAGTCCTATTGATTATTTTTCTTAATTGTAAATGAATATCTTAGCAATCGAAAGTGGAAAATGAAATATATTAGGTAAGTGAGTAGTTCAATGTTATAAGTGGATTGAACTAATTTATTATCTGAGTTAGGCATGGACTATGTAAATATTTGGGGAAGAGGATTGGATGGAAACTACAATAGTTGTCGTGGTTGTGGTTGTTATGGTGGGCATGGCTATCATGGAATATTTCTAAAAGAATGCACTTAGAACCTTTGCTACCAAGGCTATTTTTAACCTTGTTAAGGAGGCCATTATTGCAAATGAATGGGTGAATGCCATTTTTGGGGAGGATAATAGATATTCAGTTTTAGCATGAAATGGAACAAAATATTGAGATGGATATTATAGCATACCTAGTGTTCTAGGCTACCACGACCATTTTTTAGAAATGAAACAAATTTTTGGTTTGAGAGGGCCTGACCCAAGTTCATCATTAGTTAGCCAAACAAATCCCTACACTACTGGCCATTTCAGCATCAACCAGTAGAGAGCGGATTGAAAGCTCACCTGAAGAAATATGAGGGGATGCTGGAACCAAGTTTCCACACCCTTGAGATGGTTGTGATGTCAATTTATTCCAACTGTACTTGCCTTTGTGCAAGTTTCTTATCCCTATTCTTTACCCTTCAGTACCTTCGTGAACTATTACAATCGACTTCTGCATAGCCCTAACTAGGGGTTGAAGTCCTTTTGTGCTGCTAGGGCAATGAACTGTGATATCTCCCAAACTAAGCTAAGTTTCTTACTTATCTTATTAACAAATCTTAGTTAGCTTTGTGTAAATAGATGTTCTTACTTGTGTTCACTGAACAAATATAGTTATACACTTTCACGCATCATATAAGCATTAGAAGTGAAATTCACACCTAATATATCAGGTGCATAAATAGGAAATAAAGATAGAATTGATAAAATACTCTTCTTTATTGACAATTCCAGATAATTACAAACTCGACTCGCCCAGCGCACTCAGCTGCAGGGGTCTGTGTACTTAGCTGCGAACTTCTATGCCTCTGCACACTTAGCTGCAGAGCCTCTACCTACATTATGACCCAAGACTTAGACTTCTACTTTAGAGTTATCTCTTATACATCATTATTGATTAGTCCATGATTACATCCCTCTAACTACTTAGAGCTTATCTCTATTTATACAATCCATGGTCCATAGACCATGGGTACATTTCTTACAACCAACATTACATTAACAAAATAAGGGCAGACAACCCTATGACTCTCTAACATCTATGCGCTCTGCGCCCACAAAATACATAGTCTTTACATTTGTATTGCAAAATTTTACCAAAATATGGGCTCTTAGCCCCAAAACTACCTTTGGGGGATAACGTACCCAACAAGCCCCCAACACAAACATTGTGACTTGCTCTCGAGTCACTCTGTAGGTGCGAATATCTTAGCGTGAAGACCTCCCAACTCTTTTTGAATCACTGCAACTTCGGTAGCTCACTAAGCGGTCGCCTACCAGACTTCTTCCACGTGGTTTCTCGGTGACCGCTGCTGCTGAACTGCTGCCGTGAATCCTCTGTTGAGTTACTTGTATTTGCACAAGCTTTTCTTCAATGGAGGCTGTAATTGTATAAGCCTCATCGATCCATGGCTGTAGGCGTGCTTTTAAGACTGCTTCTTTGTGCTGAGCGACATCCACTTGTTCCTTGAGAGCCTTTGCCTGCTGCATCCATGCAAGCCTTTGTGTCAGGGAAACCGTGTGTGCAGTCCCTTTTACCTTGTCATACCTCTGTTGCAGCTCACGTGCCTCTATTTCTAGGCGCTCTATATTTGGGTCCTCCTGTAGGGTGGTTAGGACCTCGAATGACTGTTCAAAGAGTTGCATGCAGTCTACCACTTCACTGTCAATCACCGCTATTGCTGTTGTGGCAACGATGTTATGTTGTTCTCTGACCTTCGACAGAGTTGAAGGTTGAACCCTCAACTGCAACTCTGCGATATGCAAGTTCAGCTCCAGCTGAACCCTGGCCGCCTCTGCTCTTGCGTTGCGTACCCCTGTAGCTAATTTATCGACGCACGCCTCCACTGGTTCTTCTGCCTGAATTTCCAACTTCGAGACCATCCGGCAGGCTTCCTCCACAACCTGCATTATTGGTTTGTGATCTGAAAATGGGGCACTTAGGCTTCTTGTCTAACTTACAAGAACCTCTCCCACTTCCAAAGCTTTAAACATTCCCAAGTCTTATTGATTAACTAGTGCGAAATTAAATATGTGCTTGAACAAAAGGTGTATGCTAGTGTCTGTTATTAAAACTGTTTATGTGCTATAATTAAATGTGCTCAAACTAATATATAAATACATATAACAGTAAATAAAGCAGCAAATAGAATGCAGCAACAAGGAATCACACATCAAAACAATATTAATTAGGAGTTCACCCAAAACTCTTGGGCTACGTCTCCGTGAGCTCTAGTCAACTCAACTAGGCTCTCTGGGATTATGGAAAAGTCCTTTTTATAAGCTCTTGGCTCAAATCCACTATTTTACATAGAAATAATGGGTTTAGACACCATTTTATCCCTGGCTCTTGAAGCTCTCGGCTTTTTGGCTCTTGGCTCTGGCTCTGAGTCTCGGCTCTCGCTCTTAGCCCTGGCTCTTGGCTCTAGCTCTAGCTCTGGCTCTTTAGCTTTGGCTTCTTTGGCTCTCTGCAATTTACAACTCTCTGGCTTTTCACTTGACCTTCAAGTGACTCCCTTCGCTGCTCTGCGCATTCACTTTTGCTCTCTTGGCCTCTTTTTGCTTCTGCCTTTTTCTTTGTATGCTCCTACTCTCATTTGAGCTCTTTCTCCTCTCAATTGCCTTAGCTTCCTACTTTGGCTTCGCTTTCTATGCTCCTGCCTCAACACCCTCTTCTGTTTTTGTCATTCTGTGGCTTTAAGCCACTCGGCATTGTTTGTTCATTTTCCTCTTCTCGAGCTCTCTGGCTCCCGACGTCTATCCACTCAAATATTCTTCTAAGCGTTAGTAATCATGGCATAACATCTCCATGGAAGGTGGCCACCTGTTCTGCAACGGAAGGGACCATCGGGCCTTTGAAATCCCCAAAATTAGCATTCTGGACTTACACGGGAAAATACACTAAACACAGGAAAAATCCATTGAAACTTTTTCTTTCGAATTTCAAAAATCATCAACTCTGCCCTAGACTCTTATCGAGTCTGCTTGAAATTGCTATCACAAGTTGCAATGCCCCTGTGCTGTGGTTCCCTTTGTATTTTTAAAAATACATTAAAAATACTGAAAATCCCTACAATATGGCTCATATCGGACATGAAATAATTACGCAATGGCATTTACAACCCTTTCGGGTCTGGTCGTAATCGTGTATCACATGAACTCGGGGTTCTGTGCATATGGCATGGCCTATGCCAACGCCGATTGTGATCTACCAATATCAACGATTGCGATATCGCTCGTCGCAGGGTCCCAGATTAAGCCCCATGCCACCGCCGATGCCGATCCACCGATATCAATGATCAGCATTTCGCATTGGCCTGGGTTCTGCCTTAGGTTATATACACACAAGCCCGCGTCCGACCTGATATGTCGAGGATCAGCAATCGGGGGTGCTTCCCCTTTTCAATTAAATCCTCTCTTTTTCCCTGGTCAAATGCGATTTCCATTTTGAAGGTTTTTTTTCCATTTTTAAAGAATTTTTCCTCTTTTTCTAATGAATAAAGGGCATCTTCTTTGAGTGGTAACTTTTGCATCCTAAGTCCATTTTTTCCCATTCAATTTCAGCAGATTCAGAAGGAAAGGATCTCTGCAATGGGGCTATTTCCAGGAACTTCATTGGAATTTCATTTTCCTCAATGAGGAACACTTAGACTTAGGAGTCTATCCAAAATCCATTTTGTATCATGCCTTCCTAGTAAAATAACTTTTGGTCTCCAAAAGACTGATATACTGATATAAATAGTAAATGAGAGTGACTCACCCTCTTCTTTTAGCCTCCCTACACTTGGCTTGCATAGTGCCTTTAACCAAAGTTTCTGACCACTTCCCTTCTAGATGGGCTGGTCTTCCTGGGAAGAGCTGTCTTCCTCCTTGCCTTCTTGCAGAACTCCTGTTGAAATGGTTATAGAAGGTAGTTTGAGCTTCTTTGCCTTGATCATTGATCCAAGGTGGCTCAAACAAATGTGAAGTATGCCTGCTCGACACAAATCTCATTTGTACCTGTTTGAAAAGTTGCCAGCAAAAACTATTAACAACAACAGGCATGCAGACAACAACTGGATGGACTAAACTCCTGCTTCAACAAAAGAAATAGATTTCACATCTTGTGAACACCTCCATGTCTTACATCTGCATACAAATGATGGACTAGACAACAAGCTCATAAAACATGCCTTTAAAACAAATGATCCTTCAAGTCAAGCATGTAGAAAAAAAAGACCATTAGGACTCTTTTCAAAAGATGAAACATTTCATCACTATCTCCATCTTAGAGACCAAGTCAACGTTTCCTCAAGTGAACATTACATGCATGTTTACATCCTTCAACTTTCACTTAAGCACAATGTACTTTCAAAGCTGAAATGACATATAATGTTGCAGCAACAAAGTGAGTCTCCTACTCAACCTTTTTCCATTCACCATCTTGGTAGAAACCTGCAACTTGCATCTCATCAACAAAGAAATGCAAATAGATGCATCAATAGACATGCAATCCTTAATTGGAAAATAACTCTAACCATTTCTTGCCAATCCAATTCAAAGATCTTTCCTTTGTCTGCACATCAGTATCAACATGTGAATCATCCTAAGACACATCATCCATGGAAAATTCATCTCTATTTCTGCCTGTCTTCTCTTTCCACTTTCTTTAGCTTTTGTGGAAGCATTGTTGGATTCAGAGTCCAACACATTTCAACAAGATGCCCTTGCTTATGGTAGTAAGTGCAACACATGCGCATCCTCTTGACATCATGATTTGCCTTGTCCAATGGACCTTTGGCTCTTTGCTTAATTTCCTTCAAAAGTTTCCTGTATGTGGCCATTCTCTTTCAACATCTAGAAACATGATGGTCATCCAAACCACAAAAGGAACATGAAATTTTTTTCCCATTCTTATGTGGAAATTTATCATGCTTTGCAAAATCAAAAGGAATATGTTTAGAACTAGATTTATACCTACCTCTTTCACCTTTATTGCCTTCATGAGGAGGTGAAGCAAATGAAGAAGTGGCTTCCTTTGGAGCACCATCAATCTCTTCAAGGTTGTTAGAGTTTCCACAACTCTCTGGTTCAAGTGTGTGCTTCTAAACACTTGCATCTTGCAAGTGATGTTTCAAGCTATTGCAT
Organism: Pinus taeda; assembly: GCA_000404065.3. Lineage (NCBI taxonomy): Eukaryota > Viridiplantae > Streptophyta > Pinopsida > Pinales > Pinaceae > Pinus > Pinus taeda. The sequence goes on along the minus strand of APFE031423893.1, from coordinate 208,383 downwards.
TCCTCCTGAACATAATCTTCACAATCTGCAATGTAACTCCTTCTTGGAGTTGTTCTAGTGGTCTTCATGGCAGCTTTGGAACTCTCTCCATAAGATTGTCCATAGCCAAGACCCAAATACTTAGGCCTTTACTCAACCATTATTGGTTCAACAATACCTTGTGCATGCTTTCCCAAGCCCTTTCCTTCATAGCCAATCTTGGACATTAGCATGGAACCTATGCCTCTAGTATGTTTTTTAAAAGAACGAATATAAGCATTCTTAGAAGAATTTGAAGACAAACTGGAAAGGTTTACCTCTTCTTCAAGTTGATACTTGACCAAGGATTCTTTGGCAACAAAGAGCTATGACTCCAACTCATGCATCCTCTTTAGGTTCATATTTGCAATATGAAGTTGCCTCTCCATTTCCTGCAGTCTGTCAAAAAGCACCTGCTTTTCTTCCTTCATGGAATTCAACTACTCTCTAAGTATGATGCTCTTTCTTCCATCCTCATACATTTCTCTCACCTTGTCCATCATGATGAACAAGCCTTGCTTCATGTCTCCATCAAAGAGTCTTGTGATGGAGAGGGAATTTGAGGATACACTTGAGGAAGTTGTCATTATGCCAATGGACAAAGAACTTCAAACAAGATTAATAAAGAGCTTATTTAAGCAACCTTTTGCAACAAACCTCTTATGCTTCAAGGATTGCTTGTTGTGTGTGGAGCATGATTGTTCATAGGTCTTTGTTTCAGCCTGATGTATACCCCAGGAAGTTTGTACACCCCTCCATGCGGGGGGGGGACTTGTCCCCCCCGCGGGGGTCCGGGGGGGGCCGATCTCCCCTGGCTGGGGGGTTCGGGGGCCAGCGGTCCCCCGGCGGGGGCTCGGGGAAAGCGCCCCCGAAGCTAAAAACAGATGTAAATTTGTCTTGTAAAAGTATGGTAATTTCTAGTCAATCTGGGCCGCTCATTAGGCGGATGATCTGACGGTAGAAATTATGTTTAGTTTAGGGTTTTTTTCCCTAGAAGGAAACCCCTCTCTTTGTATGAGGGCATTGTATTTGAGGCTGTGTAATATAGATGTGTATTCTATGTGTGAGTGGAAAACAGAGAGGTGAGACTGTGAGAGAAAACAAAGGATATTACAGCGGATTTGCTGTAGGTTGTGTCTCTTCATTTTGCTGGATAATATAAAGGAAGGACTGGCTGTTTGGGGTGGACGTAGCCCAAACTGGGTGAACCACATATATCTGTGTCTCTCTTGTTTTATGTGATTTTTGTGTTTATATTTCTACAATATTTTATGTGTTTCGTTGCTCCATAATATATAATTTTCTAACAACTGGTATCAGAGCCAAAGGTCTATTTGGTTGATAAACTCGCAGGAAAGAAGGGTTCCTTGTTTGAGTGGGAGCAATGGCGGAAGATGGTAAGTTTAGGGTCGAGAAATTTAACGGCCAAAACTTCTCGCTGTGGAAGATGCAGATGGAAGATTATCTGTATCAGAAAGATCTATACCTACCATTGGGCAGAAAAACAAAGCAGCCGAAAGATATGGACGATGAAGAATGGAACCTTCTTGATAGAAAGGCACTCGGAACAATACGGCTGTGCCTTGCAGCGTCGGTCGCCTTCAACATTTCGAAGGAAACAACGACAGAGGGTTTGATTAAGGTGTTGGAGAAACTATATGAAAAACCCTCGGCTTCAAACAAGGTATTTCTTATGAAACGGTTATTTATATGAAGATGTCGGAAGGTGGATCTGTTGCAGATCATTTAAATGATTTTAATACTGTTACAAGTCAGTTATGTTCTGTAGGGGTAAACTTTGATGATGAAGTTAGAGCTCTGTTATTCTTGTGCTAATTACCAGAAAGTTTGAATGGTTTGGTAATGGCCATTAGTAATAACTCTGTTTCTGGATCTAGTACTTTAAAGTTTGATGATGTTGTCGGTGCTATCCTTAGCAAGGAAATGTGACGAAAAAGCTCTATGAGACATCGGCAAATGCTTTGAGTGCAGAGTCTAGGGGAAGAAAAATGGAAAGAGGAAAGAGCTAGGATATCGCAGTAAATCAAGGAAAGGCAGATCCAAGTCCAGATTAGGGATAGTGTGCTGGAAATGCAGAAAGAAAGGACACCTAAAGAAAGATTGTAGATCTCGAAAGGGAAAATAAGGAGATGCACAGCAAGAAAACAATCATGAAGCAAATGTGACAGGTGAGGTGTTACAAGATGCTTTGATTCTTTCTTTCGAAATATTACTGATTCCTGGGTGGTAGATTCAGGGGCCTCATTCCATGCCACACCTGATAAGAAATACTTTCATGACTATGTTCAAGGAGATTTTGGACAAGTTCGTTGGGTGATGATAAACCCTGTAAAATTGTTGGAATGGGTAAGGTTCTTGTAAAACAACAGAATGGAAACCAATGGCTACTAAAGGAGGTAAGGCATGTTCCAGATCTAAAGAAAAATCTGATTTCAACAGGGCAGTTAGGTAGTGAAGGTTGTGTGACAACTTTCACAGATAAAGCTTGGAAGGTCACCAAAGGAGCCCTGGCAATAGCAAAAGGCGAAAAGGTTGGTACATTGTATTTATGCAATGGTATTTCTAACTCTGTTAATGCTTTAACTTCCAAAGGAGTAGATGCAACATTATGGAATCATAGGCTTGGACACATGAGTGAAAAGGGGATGAAAATTCTTCACTCAAGGAATTTGTTGCTGAGTTTGAAGAATGTTGATTTGGACTTCTGTGAGAATTGCATTTATGGAAAACAGGAGAGAGTCAGATTTCTCAGAGTTGGGAAAGAAAAGAAGAATGAAAAAATTGGAGCTTGTGCATACAGATGTATGGGGACCTGCTCAGGTATCATCTCTCGGTGGCTCTCGTTATTATGTTACTTTTATTGATGATGCAACTAGAAAAACTTGGATTAATTGTATTAAGAATAAATCTGATGTATTTGATACTTTCAAGAAATGGAAAGCTTTGGTTGAGATTGAGACAGGAA
>APFE031423893.1:132946-202317 GCA_000404065.3 Pinus taeda | reverse complement strand
GCGGAAAACAGAGAGGTGAGACTGTCAGAGAAAACAGAGGATATTACAGCGGATTTGTTGTAGGTTGTGTCTCTTCATTTTGCTGGATAATATAAAGGAAGGACTGGCTGTTTAGGGTGGATGTAGCCCAAACTGAGTGAACCACGTATATTTGTGTCTCTCTTGTTTTATGCATTTTCTGTGTTTATATTCCTACAGTATTTTATGTGTTTCGTTGCGCCGTAATATATAATTTTCTAACATTGCTTTGGGTTCCTTTGGGATAGAAGAATGCCTTCAACCCTTCTTCCTTCTTGTCCTTCCTGGATTGAGCTATCAATAGCTTTCCCTTCACCTCTGCAAACTCAAACAATAATCAGTCTGCAAACAAGCATACATCAATCAGACTATCAATCCTTGGCTGCTCAAACACCTTTTAGACAAGCAATATTTGCTCTGTCAATGAAGTATTCTGATATAACCTTCTTTGAAGGTGGGGTTAACCAAACGTAGGCTCTAATACCACCTGATCTGAAAATGGGGCACTTAGGTTTCTTGTCTAACTTATAAGAACCTCTCCCACTTCCAAAGCTTTAAATATTCCCAAGTCTTATTGATTAACTAGTGCAGAATTAAATATGTGCTTGAACAGAAAGTGTATGTTGGTGTTTGTTATTAAAACTATTTATGTGTTGTAATTTAATGTGCTCAAATTGATATATAAATACATATAATAGTAAATAAATCAGCAGGATACAATGCAACAACAAGCAATCACACATAACAACAACATTAATTAGGCGTTCACCCAAAAATCTCAGGCTACGTCTCTGTGAGCTATAGTAAACTCAACTAGGCTCTTTGGGATTATGGAAAATTCCTTTTTACAAGCTCTTGGCTCAACTCTACTGTTTCACACAGAAACATTGGGTTTAGACACCATTTTATCCCTGGCTCTTGAAGCTCTCGACTTTCTGGCTCTCGGCTCTGGCTCTGGCTCTTGGCTTTGGCTCTAGCTCTTCAGCTCTAGATTTTGCTATCACCAAAATAAGATCCTAATAGGCTACTCATCAAGTCAATATCAGTTTAACTATTTCAAACCAATATTTTGGCTAAGGCATAGCCTCCTCAGCTTGAGAGGACTCTCTCAAGGGTTAATGATATTGATTAAAGATATAGATAGATGGCTAACTCTATGGTTTGTGATTTTATATGTTTATAGGTTGAAAGATGGAGACTTGCTACCATTGGGATATGGAGTCAGTGACAAAGATAAAGATAACAAATAGCTCTTCTTATAAAATTGAGGCTTCTATATACTTCAATGAAAGAGTAACACATTCAGGAAAGTCTCAATAAATTGAAGTTCATAGAAGTCAGAGCATGTGGGCATGAATTATGAGTAATGATACATCAAGGTATTCAAAAGGAAATTATTAAAAATTATTCATCAAATTTTAATACTTAAAGGAAGTTAGAGCATGAATAACCATGAATTCTGTGTAATAAGTATTAAAACATTGAAGAAAAACATCCAAAGACAGGACCCAAGAACTCAATTCACCATAGTTTAACACTTAAAGGAAGTTAGAGCATGTTCCTCCATGAATTTTGAGTAATAAGCATTAAGACTATGGAAGTAAAACATATCAAAGATAAAAGATAAAGCTCACTGAAGTACACTAAGAATCTTAGCTTTAGAAAAGTTAAACTATCTCTGTATATATCAGTCCCTTCCTAGCATTTACTTAAAAATGGACAAAAATGTATAACTGGTTGAATTACATATTAGCAAACATCTATTGGGCCATGGAGTCAAAGTAGACTTCAAGAAAACATCATAATCAGCTAAACATGGAAGTCAAGGCACTTGGAGTTTAGGTTTATAAGTGAAACAATAACACAGTGAATAAACATAGTCTATAAGCATGTGAAGGAAGTTAGAGAATTTTGTATTGAATTATAAGTAACACATGCTCATACCACTACAAATAAGTAATTGGAAAAGGCCATAGAAACATCTAACACATAAACCCCTTGTGAATCTTGAGTAGTAAAACTGATCTTTGTATTAAGTTGAAAAACACACAGTCTGCTCCCATAACACAGCTTCTTTTGCTAATTCAAATGCCAACCTTGAGGAATTCAACCTCATGCTTCATATAGAGTCTTTACAATCTTGGATTCTATGATCCATCCTTAGGATAATTTGAATTTCTAAAATTGACACCTATCTACTCATAAAACAAACTCTTAATTACAAACTGACAGTTAACTATCTTTTAGGAGTCCTAATACAAATAGGAGTGAAACTCCTAAAACATGTTTCAAAAACCTTATCTAAGACTTAAATACATTCTTTGACAGCTGCTAATCCATGTCTTCAACCTTTATGATGCCTCCAACATTGTTACCAACCCTGCTGATCCGTGACCTAATTGTCTAGAAACTGTCTTTGAACAACATGTATAAAACTGGAAAATTCTGATTTCTGAAAAAATGGATTCAAAGAAAGCCTTGTTTCTCTCAACTGGTAACACTTTTAAGGAGAGTGAGAGAGGTTATTGTAGCTGGAAAGTTTATCAAGAGAAACCTCTTTCAGAATTCTAAAAGACTTTTGCATTTGGCTAGAAACTGATCATGAAGTAAACCACTAAAACTAGAAAACAAAGTTTTTCTCTCAATGACTTTCAGCAGTTTCATAACGTAAGTTGGGTCATCAATTTCTCCCACCTCATAATGAATTTAACGAAAATGAGAGAGGTTTTTATAATTAAGTATGTTAGGAAGAAAAAAAACTTTCAGTTTTCACAAATGAGTTTTCAATTTCTCAAGAACCCCCTTGGAAGTTGACTACTAAAAACAGAAAACAGGTTTTTGCCTCATAGTGCTCTATGAAATTAGCTTGTTTTCATAGTGCAAATCACCTTTTTTGAACTAGCTGCACTACAAAATTACGGATTTCTGTATGACTGAAAAAATTTAACCCTAAACTTAAGGGAATGATGTTAGGCCCCTATACTACTAGCGTAACCCCTTATTGTTATTAGTACAACCCCCTTATTATTAATGTACCCATTTAGTGCCCATATTGTTACTATTGTGCCCCATAGAAGCCCACTATTGTTATTATTGTGCCCTTACATTATTATTGTTATGTTGGCTCTGATTATTATATGACCCCTTAAACTCCTATACATAGAAAGGAGGTCTTTTCATTTGGTATCGTCCAAGAATTGTTCATTTGTGTAATGTAAAGGAGGTTGCCCCCTTGAAGAGGCTAAATTCTAAGGCATTGATCTCTTTTTTCTATCTTTTGTGAGCTGGTTTTCATAACATTTTGTTATTAGAGCATTGGATACTAGGGTTTCACTGCTCCAAATAGGTCATCGTGGCATTTTCACTATAACATTTTTTTTCTGCGACGTTTCAGAATTAAAAAAACAAAAAAAAAAAAAAAACCATTTGAGACGAAGTCGCACTTAATCGCGGGTCCGAATTTCAGAGCTTTTCGTATTATATTTGCGAAGATATGATCTGAGGAAGTTGGTCTTTTTGCAGACTCCTGAATTAAATTCCAAATAGGTGACCTAGGGAAAATCCTCATAACTTTCTCTCTGAGCATCAGATTGAAATTTTGTAAGAAGGTACAAAAATAGGACAAACTGTAGTTTCGTGTATATATTTTTCAGAGCCAAAGGTCGAAATAGTGACTCGTGGCATGTTGTACAAGTTCGCTCTACTGAACTAGTCTATAATCAGGTCACTGTGGGATATTTGGCATAACTCTTCCTTGGAGAATCTAATTTGGATCAGACTGGTGGCATTGGAAAGAGGACACAGAGGGATACTGCAGGTCGTAATTTCAGAACTTAAAGATCTGAAAGTATAGAGTTATAGTCGTTTCAATATTGAGCTCCTAAAATCAAGGAAAAGCAAGATGAGGAAGTTTGATAGCAAGGATCCGGTAAATTGGATAATTCAGATGGAGAAATATTTTGATCTACATGGTGTACCACTGTCACAAAAGGTATGTATTGCATCTTCATATTTAGAACCGGATCAATTTTTATGGTATAAAGGGCTTTGTTCTCGTAAACAACTTGTTATGTGGTCAATTCTCACAGAGGAAATGATAGCACATTAAGAGGATACAAAGAGCAGCACCTTCTTTAGAGCAACATCACAACAATTGGAAAGAGTAAAAGGGATTTGTGACATGGTGGAAAGTAAAATTATGGCAACAAGGAAGTCTACCACTCACAACTATAAAAATGGAAGTGTTGTTTCTCCTAGCCTTCCACAACCTACGAAGGTTACACCACAACAATTGGAAGAAAAAAGAGAAAAATGGATTTGTTACAATTGTGATAGCAAATGCACTAAAGGTCATAAGTGTGCTGAGAAAAAATTATTTTACATAGAGTATGAAGAGGAGGAAGAAAAAGATCAAGAAACATCTAAAGAAGAGGATATACACCAGGACCCAACCCCAGAGAAAGAAGAAATGAATCATACCATATCTTGTAAAGCGTTAGCAAGAATTACTGCTCCTCAAACTATCAAGATAGAAGGACATATCAAGAAGAGAATGGTGCAAGAAGTGAAAGATCACATCGAAAAAAAAGAAATGAATCCAATCGTATGTTGTGATTCATTGGTCAGAATTACCACTCCTCAAACTATCAAGATAGAAAGACATATCAAGAAGAAAAATATCCAGGAAGTTAAAGATCACATCGAGCATCAAGATATGAATCTGATCATATCTTGTAAAGGATTGGAAGAAATTATCACTCTTCAAACTCTAAAGATAGAAGGACATATCAACAAGAAAAAGGTTCAACCAGTGAAATATCACATCGAGCATCAACAACAAGTTCTCCAACTTTTAAAGGATAATGCCACTTTAGTGCAAAACCAAATGAAACAACAGGTAGATCAACATCGTAGTGAAAAATGTTTTGATGTAAGTGATTGGGTATTTTTACTGCTACATCTCAAGAAAGCTATTTATGAGAAGGAAATGTTGGCAATACTACATGCACTTAAAAAATGGCGACCTTACTGAATGAGAAGACAATTCAAGGTAAAAATGGATCATGATAGTCTTAAATACTTTTTAGAACAACTATTATCTTTAGAGGAATAGAAAAAATGTGTCACAAATATGTTGGGTTATGACTTTGACATCATCTATAGAAAATAGAACCAAAATTTTGTTGTAGATGCACTCTCAAGAAAGGATGAGGATGTGGAAGCATTGTTTTGTGATATTTCTATTATCCAACCACATTGGATAAACGAAGCAAGGGATGAATGAAAGAAGGATGACGAAGTATGGCCACTTATTCAAAAGTTGCAAAAGATCCCAATTCAAAGAATATTGCCAGAAATTGAAGAGGAAGCAAAATTCATATTGGAACCTGGATCAATCACAAAAACAAGAACCTGACAGCTACAAAATCAATCAATGTTAGGGTATCTCATCAAGTGAGAGAACTTACCCGCTGAAGATTCCAGATGGGAGGACAATAACTTTATACAAAAGCATCAAGAACTACTCAAGCATTGAGGACAACAGTTTTTGAAGGAGGGGCATGTTAGGCCCCTATTCTATTAGCGTAACCCCTTATTGTTATTAGTACAACCCCCTTATTATATTGATGTACCCATGTAGTGCCCATATTGTTACTATTGTGCCCCATAGAAGCCTACTATTGTTATTATTGTGCCCTTACATTATTATTGTTATGTCGGCTCTAATTATATTATGACCCCTTAGACTCCTATTATATAGAAAGGAGGTCTTTTCATTTGTATCATCCAAGAATTGTTCATTTGTGTAATGTGAAGGAGGTTTCCCCCTCGAAGAGGCTGAATTCTAAGGCATTGATCTCTTTTCTATCTTTTTTTGAGTTAGTTTCATAACAAATGACTTCTAAATGGAAAATGTGACCTATTTGACCATGAAGTGAACCTAAATGACTTTATTTGGAAATAAAAGATGACATTTTAAGACTTCAAACCTTATCACTTACCCTTTTATCAAGACTAAAAGCAGAGTTGACACAATGATGTTTTGAGACTTTTTGGGTGATAACAGTGCCTCCCCTAGGGATAGTGTGCCCCATTGGTACACTAAGAACCGGTAGCTCCAGTGCTACTATCCATCCTTTAGAATAAAACTATGAAAATTTGTGAAGCTTCTCCTCAAGCTTTAATGGCCTTCACCTCGGGCTCAAGCTTGATGATCACTGCAGAAGAAACAAATCTGTATCTACTGAAAAGATGGTCAGTCAACTTTGAGCTTATTCACACACTCCTACCTACCCTATCAACTGCAATCTCCATTTGTAGCTCAAGGAACATGAAATTTCCAATGAAGCCAGTCATTGATCTAATCTGACACTTGAATTTCTTGATTATGCTTGAAGAAAAAAAAAACATGATACTGAAATAACTGAGGCAACATGAGATGTAATTGATCTTCAAGATGAAAATATAACTGGAAATATGAACAGTAAATCTTTTCCATGTAATTAGCTATAGGGTTAAAAAAGACATGATTAGTTTGATGATTCTCATAACATTCTCGTTGTTCAAACTGCTTTTCAAAAATAGTGTATTCTTCCTCAATCACAAAAGAGAAAGGAAGCAAGACCCTCTCTTTGTGTTCTATCATAGAAAGCTTTTGAAAAGAATGATCATGATCATGAAGACTATATGATTGAATTTGACCTTTTAAACCTTCATTGTCTTTCTCAATGTTCTTAGCAACTTCATCCAAAAATTTCTTTTTATCTTCTATCTTGCACTCAAATGTTTTTGGATAAGAAGATAAGGACAAAGAAAAATTTTCATCTTTTTCTTCATTAATATGATCATCATTCCATTGTTTGAAACCTTGAATTAAAGGAGATTTTTCCACCAACTCTATTCTGTCTATCCATTCCTCCAAAAGCATAAGCCAAAAGTCTACAAATGACTTAATAGATTTGACAGGAAAACTTTCAATCCACTGTTTACATTTCCCTTGAAATGAATCGTAGAACAAAATAATGAAAACATCGTCATGTTTGACTCTAAGAAGCTTGGTAAAATCATTAAAATCCGATATATGCTTCAAAGTTAAACTCAAATCTTCTCCATTGAATTTTGGACCATTCCTTAAAAAATATGTATCCTTGGGAAAATGATTTGGGAAACCATGAATTTATGAAAAATTTATACATGCATATTTTGAACCAAGAATGGTAGCATCTGAGTTCTTCATAAGTTCAGTAGAATCACCATAAATCTATGAAATTTGAATTCTTCAACAATGGAGTCGTTAAGGTAGTTTTGCAGCCTCAAAAAGATTCCTGAGCTCCTGCTACCTTTAGAAGTTCAGCTTCTTGATTTCAGGAATGAGTAATCTTCAGACTTCCGGTAGACACACCAAAATGTTATCACCAAAATAAGACCCTAATAGGCTGCTCATCAAGTCAATCTCAGTGTAACTATTTCAAACCAATCTTTTGGCTGAGGCTTAGCCTCCTCAGCTTGAGAGCGCTCTCTCAAGGGTTAATGATATTGATTAAAGTTATAGATAGATGGCTAACTCTATGGTTTGTGATTTTATATGTTTATAGGTTGAAAGATGGAGACTTGCTACCATTGGGCTATGGAGTCAGTGATAGAAATAAAGATAACAAATAGCTCTTCTTATAAAACTGAGGCTTGTATATACTTCAATGAAAGAGTAACACATTCAGGAAAGTCTCAATAACTTGAAGTTCATAAAAGTCAGAGCATGTGGGAATGAATTCTGAGTAATGATACATCAAGGTATTCAAAAGGAAATTATTAAAAATGATTCATCAAAGTTTAATACTTGAAGGAAGTTAGAGCATGAATAACCATGAATTCTGAGTAATAAGTATTAAAACATTGAAGAAAAACATCCAAAGACAGGACCTAAGAACTCAATTCACCATAGTTTAAGGCTTAAAGGAAATCAGAGCATGTTCCTCCATGAATTCTGAGTAATACACGTTAAGACTATGGAAGTAAAACATATCAAAGAGAAAAGATAAAGCTCACTGAAGTACACTAAGAATCTCAGCTTCAGAAAAGTTAAACTACCTCTGTATATATCAGTCCCTTCCTAGAATTTACATTAAAATGGACAAAAATGTATAACTGGTTGGATTGTAGATTAGCAAACATCTATTGGGCGATGGATTCAAAGTAGTCTTCAACACAACATCATAATCAGCTAAACATGGAAGTCAAGGCACTTGGAGTTTAGGTTTATAAGTGAAACAGTAACAAAGTGAATAAACACAATCTACAAGCATGTGAAGGAAGTTAGAGAATTTTCAATTGAATTCTAAGTAACACATGCTCATACCAATGCAAATAAGTAATTGGAAAAGGCCATAGAAACATCTAACACATAAACCCCTTGTGAATCTTCAGTAGTAAAATTGATCTTTGTATTAAGTTGAAAAACACAATTTTCTCCCATAACACAGCTTCTTTTGCTAATACAAATGCCAACCTTGAGGAATTCGACCTCATGCTTCATATAGAGTCTTTAAAACCTTGGATTTTATGATACATCCTTAGGAGAATTCAAATTTCTAAAATTGACACCTATTTACTCATAAAACAATCTCTTAATTACAAACTGACAGCTAACTGTCTTTTAGGAGTCCTAATACAAATAGGAGTGAAACTCCTAAAACATGTTTCAACAACCTTATCTAAGACTTAAATACATTATTTAACAGATGCTAATCCATGTCTTCGACCTTTATGATGCCTCCAACATTGTCACCAACCCTGCTGATCCATGACCTAACTATCCAGAAACTGTCTTTGAACAACATGTGTAAAACTAGAAAATTCTGATTTCTGAAAATATGGCTTGACATAAAGCCTTGTTTCTCTCAACTGGTAACAATTTTTAGGAAAGTGAGAGAGGTTATTGTAGATTGAGATTTTATGAAGAGAAACCTCTTTCATAATTCTAAACGACTTTTGCATTTGGCTAGAAATTGATCATGAAGTGAACTACTAAAACCAGAAAACAAAGTTTTTCTCTCAATGACTTTCAGCAGTTTCGTAGAACAAGTTGGGTCATCAATTTCTCTCACCTTATAATTAATTTAAATAAATTGAGATAGGGTATTTTAGTTAAGTATGTTAGGAAGAAAAACCTCTTTCAGTTTTTAAAAATGAGTTTTTCAATTGCTCAGGTACCCCCTTGGAAGTTGACTGCTAACAATAGAAAAATAGGGTTTTTGCCTCGTAGTGCTCTACAAAATTAGCTTGTTTTCATAGCGAAATCACCTTTTTTGAACTAGCTGCGCTACAAAACTACGGATTTCTATATGATTACAAAAATTTAACCCTAAAATTAATGGAATGACTTCTAAATGGAAAATGTGACCTATTTGACCATGAAGTGAACCTAAAGGACTTTATTTGGAAATGAAAGATGACATTTTAAGACTTCAAACACTATCACTTACCCTTTTATCAAGACTAAATTGAACTTTAGACCTCCTTGAAATCATGACCAAAAGCAGAGTTGACACAATGTTGTTTTGAGAATTTTTGGGTGATAACAACTTCTTTGGCTCTCTACAATTTACAACTCTCTGGCTTTTCACTTGACCTTCAAGTGACTCCCTCGGCTGCTCTGCACATTCGCTTTTGCTCTCTCGGTCTCTTTTTGCTTATGAATTTTTTTTTCTGCACTCCTACTCTCAATTGAGCTCTTACTTCTCTCAATTTCGTTAACTTCCTGCTTTGGCTTTGCTTTCTGTGCTCTTGTCTCAGCACCCTGTTCTGTCTTTGTCATTCTATGGCTTTAAGCCACTCGACATTGTCGGTTCATTTTCGTCTTCTCGGGCTATCTAGCTCTTGGCCTCTGTCCACTCGAATCCCCTTCTGAGCATTAGTAATCATGGTAGAACATCTCCAGGGATGGTGGCCACCTGTTCCTCAACAAAAGGGATGATTGGGCCTTTGAAATCCCCAAGATTAGCGTTCTTAGATTACACAGGAAAATACACTAAACACGGGAAAAATCCATAGAAACTCTTTATTTCGGATTTCAAAAATCATCAACTCCGCCCTAGAATCCTATCGGGTCTGCCTGAAATCGCTATTCCAAGTCGCACTGCCCCTGTGTCGCAGTTCCCTTTGTATTTCTAAAAATACATTAAAAATACTGAAAATCCCGAAGTATGGCTCATATCGGACTTGAAATAATTATGCAGTGGCATTTACAACCCTTTCGAGTCCGGTCGCATCACATCGACGCATATATATATTATTATTATATATATATATATATATATATATATATATTATATATATATATTATATATATATATATATATATATATTATATAATATTTATATATATATATTATATATATATAATATATATATATATATATATATATATATTATATATATATATATTATATATATATTATATAATATATATAGATAGATATGGCCCCACTCTGTTGTATTACTCTAACACGATATTACAATGTGATTGATCGCAATCACGTACTGCATGGACTCAGGGTTCTGTGCATATGGTATGGCCTATGCCAACGACGATTGCGAACCGCCGATATCGACGATCGCGATATTGTTCGTCACAGGGTTTTGCCTTAAGCCCCATGCCACTGCCGATGCCGATCTGCCGATATCAGCGATTGAAATTTCACATCGGCCCAGGTTCCGCCTTAGGTTATATACACACAAGCCCGGTTCTGACCCGATATGTTAGGGATCGGCAAATGGAGGTGCTTCCAGTTTCACTTAAATTCACTCTTTTGCCCTGCTCCAATGCGATTTCCCTTTTGAAGGGTTTTTTTTCCATTTTTAAAGGATTTTGCCTCTTTTTATAAGGAACAAATGGCATCTTCTTTGAGCGATAACTTTTACATCCTAAGTCCATTTTTTCCCATTCAATTTGCAGAAGATTGAAAAAGAAAGGATCTATGCAATGGGGCTATTTCTAGGAACTTCCTTGGACTTTAATTTTCCTCAATTAGGAACACTTAGACTTAGGATTCTATCCAAAATCCATTTTGGATAAGTTTGTTAGCTCCACTGCCTTGTTACGCTGCAGGCCCAACTATTCAATGTTGATGCATTGCTCACTCATTACCTGTAGAGCGCGATTCTCCTTGGCCCGAAGTCCTACGGTGACTCCATCCTATAAGAGGTAGAGCGTTTCCCGAGGGAGCATAGCCATGTTTAACCCTACCCCTTTCAAACTACTCACCATGGGTCTGTTGGCCTCCTGCTCTGTAGTAAGTTCCCCATCTAGTAGCACTATCATGTTGGTCACCCTTGTGCACAAAATCTCTTTAGCAGCTGAAGTGCTGACTACGAGGCTGGTAGATGTTGCGCCATCCTATGGAGTGCGAACCTACAACTCCTGTATTTATGTCTGGATAGCCCCCAATACCAGTTTTTGTTGTTCTTCAAATTGTTGGAGGGCCTCTGCGGTGACATCCCTCGACGTTTTGCTGATATCATGTAGACCCCCCTTATTGAGGGTGATTAGGTCAAAAGAATTCTTTGATGCCTTTTTTTTTCTTTCATGGCACTGTCTTCTCTCATGGTCACAGATGCTTGAGTTGGGTGGACGTCGTCTGGGGGTCCGTGCCACCTTGTTCTGTGTTTGCCTCTGGTTCGGGTGAAGGTGACTTTTGACCTTCACACTCTTCTTCTCCTGTTTTCTACTATTCTGCCAACTTTACAGCATCGTGCACTGCCTAGGCCTTAGCCACTGCTTCCTCCTTTTTGCACTTTTTCGCTAGATGTGCCATTTGAAGCTTTGTCTCTTCCTTCTTGCGCTACATGGTGGACTTTTCGATGTCCACCACGGAGCCAGCTGGAGTGCACCACTCCGACGACCAAGACTCAACAACTGTGAATATCACATTGTCGGTCGCCAAGTATCGTAAATGTCTTCATAGGGTCCTTCCGCGCCCTGATGAAGGCATGGTGGAAATCCACTTTGAACTCTGGAAAGCTCTGCAAACTGTTGTATACTGTGGGTGATAATTGTGACTTGAAATTGATCCCCATATAGATATTCATCTCCATTAGGACCCAAAAGATATTACTTTCTATGATACAGCGTGCATCCTTGGTCACCCATAGCGAAGCATACTTTGCTGCCTTTGTAAGGTCTGGTGCGACCGAAGGGAAGTGGCTATCTTTGAGCAGCTCCCATGCCACTAGTACAATCGACAACAAGAGACATGTGTAATGAAACATTTTGTCCTGCCCGTGTGCCTCATGACAGTTCGCAAGGAACTCGCTGCATAGATACTTCACCTATTTGAACTGGACTCCTTCTGCACATTGGGCTGCTAGTGCAACCATTGGTGCAGGCACCTCATCTGTGCAAAACTACCACATCACCTTCCCCGCCAATATTTGCATCGTGACCTTGACTACAGGGTTGTTAATGTTGGAGAACACCCTTGCTTCTTATTCTCCAGCTTGAACTTCTTCTTCATTGCCTCCACGAGGGCTGACTTGCCACCTTTTCCCTCTAAAATGTTGGCTGGATCCTCTCTTGAATAAGGTAGCCATGTAATCCAATGAATCAGATGGTTTGTGATGGGGATGGGCTCATCCAGCCACAAGCACCCATCATGCACCAAGCAGAGCAGCTATTTGATGATGAAGATGATCATTGGGGCGCGGTGGTAATGTGGCACCCAGAGCATGTTAAGCAACCCGTCTTTCTCTACACATTTGAGCAATGTCTGTGGCTCCAATTGAATTGTTCCAGTGGTCACATCAATCCTCTGACACATTAGTTTCTCAGTTGCTTAATGTGGAAACTTCTTGTGGTCTGCGAGGTCCCAATCTTCAAATTTCAACACTGGAACCCGCCCCAAGTGCGGTCCCTCAAAAATAATATTGTCTGGGAGCAGCAAAGTTTTTAGAGATCTCATTCTCTCATCTATATCCTTTGACACCTTGGCTTTACCCTTGCGTGGAAGAACATATTCAGGTAACCAGGTAATAGGGTCTACACCCTAGGTTTCAACTTCCATCTCTACATCCTCCTCATCTACCAGGATTTCTTCAAATTCTTTCTCCTCTTCGGCCTCCAGATTAATGGCCTTCCCCTCTTCCTGTAAGGTGAGTTTAGTCCTCTGTGGGTTTCTAGGTGAACCATGCATTGGGATCATACCCAGCTTACCCTTATTACGTCTCGGTGTTCGAGGTGATTTAGGGACCTCAACTATCGATCTGGTGCTCTCTGGGGCTTCGACTTCCACAATTTCCTTCCCAGCTTCTGTGGGTGTCAACATCAGTCTAGTTAGAAGGTCCTACATCTCCTTTGGACATGTTTCAAACACCAAACTTGCTCTCAAAGCCTCAAATTTCAAAAGGTCCATATACACTTGATAGCGCAACAACTCATTTCTCAAAATGCTAAGTGTTTTTCACTAGACAACCACTTCTAATTTATAGGGCCTTTTGAATTTGAATTCAACCGTTTCTCCCACATTCGGCCCATTAATGTTAGATTGGAAACATATTTCCAAGAATCTAACCCATAAAGTTTTCCTTAAATGCCTGCCACCCACTCCATTTGGCCTAAAACCAACCATCAAATCATGAATAGTGACTTTAACAGTCACTTTATGGCAGACCTATGCACTATCACAACTGTCTTTATGCTATCGCGGACCCTGTGACACTTAGCTGCTCTGCGCAGTCCTGAAATCGCTTTGCTCCCGGGTAGTGTAGTTTATAGTCCCACACCTCCTTTAAGCTGCCTAGAGCACTATGACTATGTTACTTTCATACAGTCACATCACCGGATCACTGGTGTATGGCTTCAAGTGACTGTCATTCACCTTTCCTGGGAAGGGTTCTTCATCTAACTTGACCAGCTGTACCATGCCTCTGTCGGTAATCTCCTTTATAATATACAACCCTAACTAGTGCATCCTGAACTTTCCTAGGAATTTATCAAACTTACTATCATACAACAAAACCAGATCATTTACCTTAAATGTACACAACTTGATGTGTCGGTCGTGCCATGCCTTTTCATGCTACTTTTGGACCTGCTAGTGAAATCCTTCCAAAAATTGTTCTTCTTCGAGCTCATCCAGTTGCTTGAGCCTTTCTTCTAGGGCTTTGCGATTCGTCATACCTATGAGAACTACTATGCACAGACTAGGCACGATGTATTCCATAGGCATTACAGCTTCCACTCCATAGACAAGCCTAAAAGGTTTCTATCCCGTAAGCTTCTTGCATGTCGTCTGATAAGCCCATAACACTGTAGGTATGCGTAGGTCCCAAACACTTCACTAAGCATTGCATACCTTGGTCAGTGCATTTTCAAGCACTTCATTGAACGCCTCCGTTGTCCGGTTAGCCTATGGGTGATAAGGTGTGCTCTTTTTATGATACACCTGAAATTCCTTCGTTAGTGCACTGATTGTTTCAATCAGAAAGTTTGTACCACAATCAATCATCAAGATCCTCAAACATGAAAATTGTGTTAGTACATGTTCAAATAGAAACTTCGCGGCAGTCATGCTTGTGCAATCCTTCACCGGCTACGCTTTTGCCCAACGAGTCAAATATTTCGTCGCAGTGATAATATACCTTGCACCTATCTTTCTTTGAGGTTTAATAGGTCCTACAAAATCTATTGCCCATTTTTCGAAAGGTTGCAACATCATTTGTGGATTCAAAGGCATTTCATCCCTTCGAAATGGCCTGCCTGTTCTTTGACATACCTCACATGCCTTGCAATATGATTTTGAATCCTAACGAAGGGTTGGCCACCACAACACTGTGTGTAGAATCTTCTGTGCAGTTGCTCTTCCTACATAATTTCCTCCCACAGCGCCCCCATGAGCGTCCGCGATGATGTTGCTTCATTCAAACTTAGGTACATACCTTTGCAGTACTTCATCATTCCCCATCTTGTATAGATGTCCAGTAATGACAGAGAAATATGTTGCAGGCACCACTAATTTCTTCTTTTTCTGGACAGAGTATCCTTCCGGCATAGTTCCAATTGTTAGAAAGTGTATTCTATCCTCGAAATTTCCATCCGCGACACGCACAACAAAGAGTTGCGCATAAGGTAATCCTTCCTCCAAACTAGTAGGTTCCTCCCCTATCTCGATATGTGACAAGTGATCTAGTCCCATGTTCAATCATCCAGGCTTTACAACAGCTTCAAAATCATACTCCTGGAACAATAGGAGCCATTTGCAAATTCCCCCCCTCCCCTCAACACAGGCTTATTGACCAGATACTTTAGTGCGGAGTACATGTGCACTTGCTTTGGTTGAGGCTTTTCTCCATAGCCCTGTGTCCATTTGGCCAAATGCGCACGTGGATCATCCAACCCATCATACTTGTCTGTCAGTCACATCTTAGGCTTCCCAAATTGTGCTTGCATCATTCTCCTACATTTGCTCCAATCATCAAAAATTCCTTTGTGCGTACCCCACCATCTTGCGGGCATAGTGCGCAGTACCCAGTCCAAGGCCTTGAAGCATTGCTTTTCCAACACCTCCCTTTCAAATGCATCCAAGAAGTTATCTACCTCATTTAGACCATCATAAGTAGGCATATTTCTTACGTTTGACGACATGTAGTGCAACAACTAGGTCATCATATTGCAATTCAACATAGTTACTTCGTGTAACCGATTCTATCAGTGTTCTATTTCTTCGTTGGAGTCCGAAGTGCAGGAACTTTCACACTCCCATGTAATCCGCCCATCCATTGTGGGATTTACCCAAGCTTCGTCTCGCACTGTTATCTTATAGATGCCTTCTAGATCATCATCACTTTCAAAGTCACAGACTGGTTTTGTATAGCACAATCCTTCAGCAGGATCTAGGGGTATTATTATGTGTAGTGACTTTTTCTCAAATATCATCTTTCACTTCTTCAGATTGATTACCTTGTTCATATCAGTAGCCCAGTCAATTCACAAGAGCGCAGGGTAGGGATTGCTGTCATCAACAATCTCTATTACTTCAAAATCTGCCAGCACGCTCACTCCCTCAATATCCATGGTTACTCCCTGCAATCACCCCATGGGTATGATTTCTGCTAATTCACAATCCTTAGCTGAATCATAGACCATTGCAGTGTAGGTCGCCCCATTCATTCCCATGTCTATTTCGATAAAAAATTCGCGTCTGAACCCAAATCCAGAATGACTTGATCCATCTCATATTCTTCGATCTATGTGGCCAGTCTCATTTCACGCCCCATCCTTGTCTTATGCTTTTCGATCTTTCAGACTACGTGCGGTTCTCCTGGCACGGTCCCATCACATTTGTTGATGAGTACCTATAACCCTTTCATAGCCTTACTGTTGTGCAGTAACTTCATACAAGTTTCGAGGAAAGTAGTGAGCATAGAGGGGTCCATCTCCGGCTCATGCTTATCTTTGCTTCTTGAAGTGGAGGCTTCATCGAAGCTCTTCTTAGCTTCCATGAAGGTTTCCCGAGTGCGCTCCAAATAAAACTCAGCCTCTTTCAGTGGGGCTTTGCTAACCTAGGTGTTGTCTTTTGGTTGTTTCCCCTTATCACCTCCCGTCGTGATTCCACTTCGGAGCACTATATTTATGTTCAGATCTTCCTCGCACAGCTCAGACCTCATCATCTATAGCTTCTAAGTTGGGGGAGGTGGTAGTGCCCCTTTGTCATGCATTTTGGCTATCAACGTAGGACAATGTTTTGTTTCATTATCAAACAGTGTGCAGTACTTGCACGATGGACACATTGGATTAGTGCAATCACTAGCATAGTGTTCTGGTCCTTCATAATTGTAGCAAATCAACTGTCCTCGACCTCTACCAGGTCCTCCTTTGCCTCGGCCTCATTCGTGCCCTTCAAATCCTGTCTACACCATCCCTGCATTCTGGTCAAGTGGCCGCATTTTGTCCTGAACTCTGTAGGTAGGTGTTCTTTCCATCATCAATTCATAGCTTCTGCAAGCATGCTTGTCATGTCCCACTGACCTACAAAAGTTACAGAACAACTATTGCGGATTTTGTGTATACTTCTATAACAAGTGGCAGTTATCCGTGGCATGCTTTCTGACTATTTGATAGATAGCACACCACAAAGCAGGCGCCGTGCTAGGTCCTGCTTGAGCTTCCGACCTTAAAGGCATCGGTCCTCCTCCTATAAGGTAATTTGTAAAGAATAAGCAATGGTCTTTGTCATGACCCTAACTCTTGCATTTCACACACCATACTTCTTCGCGTACCTCTGGCCAAACCATCCTACCCTGCTTCAAGCTTTGCATCTCAAGGCATAGGTTCTTCAGCTGTGCATGGATCTACTGAACTCCTAGATTAGGATCTTACATCAAGGTCTCATGTAGTCTCATGGAAATCTCCAAGGCCTTTGCCTGAGTTGTTATCTTCTACTGCAACAACGCACTTCTTAGGTTTGGTAGTAGCAAAGCCACAAACCACTTGCGATGTTGTCTATCTGTCAAATTCATGTTGGCTTCACGGATCATACATTTCAACCTCTGATCTAGTTCCTAAGGCATCTCGCTTGGTAACATCGCGATCTATTTGAATCCAATAATTGACTGCACTTCAGATTTAGGCCTGTTAAATTCCCTATTCAGTGTTGCTTGGATGTCCGCTACTCTAGCATTCGGGTTATCGCTAGAGTACTTAATGTACCAGGTTACTACGCAATATTGCAGAGCACTAACCAGTGTCGCTTTCTTTATATGGTCATATTTAACACCTTGAGCTTCCCATACAGCCCTCACAATGAACTAGAATTGGTCTAGGTCCTCATTTCCCAAGCGTTTGAACAAAGCAAACTTCATTTTGTTCACCATACTGAATCGTGGTGGTGGTGGAGGTGGTATGGGCGAAGTTGGAGGTGATGGCGGTGAAGCCTACGGTGGCATGGGTGGAGGTGGTATTCGCGGGAATCCTTGCCTTATCAATTGAATAACACTTCGCGGAGAGACCTTCCTGATCCCTTCCTCATCCCCTCGCAGAGGTGAAATCAAGGGGCTATTCTTTGGACCCTTATTTCCTTTGTTTCTATAAATTCTTCCACTTCACGCAGACCCAAACATCAAGGTAGCCGCATTACCTACTTTTTGCAAAACAATATTTTAATCCAAGTATTCAAATATTTACGTACTTACCTTACGGTCCTTTGAAAAAGCGTCATTCTACCTGACTAAAGTTGACTGAGGTGTTGATTGTGAACTTAGTAACAAATCTTACTATAATGCGATCGAGTCAATGATCAACAGCGCGCGCGATCTTATCCTCCGATACTTCCAACCTTCACATTAGCTCTAGGGTCCACACGATAGGACCGTCAAGTTTCCACATTCCTTAGCTATCTGCTAGATTTGCGATCCACTCGTATAGCTCAGTAGGGAAGGACGCGAAAAAGATTTCATGTTCTCCAAATACAGGTACCTATCTAGCCACTGTTCTTTTAATAGTCGTGGATTTCTGTTTTATTGTGCCATGAACTCGTGAATCCTTTTGTCCAACGAGCCTTCGATTTCTTTCTTAGTTGGATTCCAATGATACGACATCACACATATCTTATGCAGATTCTAGTCCCGTCAACAAAACCATTTGTTGGCTTGAGGGGGCCTGACCCAGGTTCAACGTTAGTTAGCCAAACAAATCCCTACACTACTGGCCCTTTCGGCATTAGGCCGCAGAGCATGGACTGAATTCTCACCTGAAGCAGTATGGGGGGATGTTAGAACCAAGTTTTCGCACCCTTGAGATGGTTGTGATGTCGGTTTATTCCAACTATACCTGCCTTCGTGCAGGTTGCTTATCCCTCTTCTCTACCCTTCAGTACCTTCGCGAACTGTTACAATCGGCTTTCGTGCAACCCTAACTAGGTGCTGAAGTCCTTTCGTGCTGCTAGGGCAGCGAACTGGGATATCTCCCAAACTGAGCTAAGTATCTTACTTATCTTATTAACATATCTTAGTTAGCTTCGCGTAAATAGATGTTCTTACTTGGGTTCACTTAACCAATATAGTTATACACATTCATGCATCATATAAGCATTAGAAGTGAAATTAATACCCAATATATCAGATGCATAAACATGAAATAAAGACGTAGAATTGATAAAATAATATTCTTTATTGATAATTCCAGAGAATTACATACGCGACTCGCCCTGCGCACTTAGCTGCAAGGGTCTGCGCACTTATCTGTGGACTTCTAGGCCTCTGCACACTTAGCTGTAGAGACTCTACCTACGCTATGACCCAAGACTTAGATTTCTACTTTAGAGCTATCTCTCAGACATCATTATTGATTAGTCCATGATTCCATCCCTCTAACTACTTAGATCTTAGCTCTATTTATAAAATCCATGGTCCGTGGACCATGGGTACATTTTTTACAACCGACATTACATTATCAAAATAAGGGTGGACAACCCTATGAATCTTTAACATCTATGCCGTCCCCGCCCACAAAATGTGGAGTCTTTACATTTGTATTACAAAATTGGACCAAAATATGGGCTCTTAGCCCCAAAACTTCCCTTGGGGGATCTCGAGCCCAACACAAATATTCTCAACCCCTTCCTTAGCTCCTTGGTATGATTCCTTTAATTTAGGAAATGAGGGACAACAATTGGTTATATGATTCTACTTGTAAAAAAGAAAAGGTTTCCATGTTGTTAAGAAAAAGTCTCATATAGTATACTTCTTTTGGAATTTGTAATATAAAATGGATACTCATCATGCTTCTTCTTAGTTTGTAGTGTATGCAACTGTGAACTAAGAGAGCTAAGAATATTCATTTTAAAGTTACTTAGAAAATATTAAATTTCACCTTTAGTAACTCTTTCGATAATTGACTTGGTAATTTTTTCAACAACTTCTATAGGAAATTTTCCATGTTTTGATTTACCTCATTACTAATTCTTTACATATGTTAAAAATATGATCATAATATAATTGGCACATACCTCCCACCCCCATCAAATTCAATAAATCAAATTAATTAATACATTAATCTCAAATCCCCCTTAAGAGTATAATCTAAAGGATGTTTGGATCCAACTTGTTCTTATTTTACCACTAGGGGTTGTATTGGAATATATCAACATATATTCTAAGATCTCATCCTCTTTTTGGGTCATCTGACAACTTTCTCCGACTTTGCAATAATCTTAATTTTTCTTCAAAAATGATTGTCACATTTCATCTGATGTTTGGATGATATTTCTTTCTAGCCCCATGAACTAGTAGAAAATTTCATATTGGAGAGTAGTAGGAAATACTTTAGGCTTTTGGGAATATAAATACTAGTTATATCTTCAACAAATCATATAAAACTTGAGGAAATTTCCTAGATCTTCACTAGATAAGCCATGAAATTTTGTCAGTGAAAAATGTGGAATGTTCTTTATTTGAGCCATTTCATTGGCATCTTGAATTAGAAATTCAAATGTTACATGATTTGGTCGATTTGAAGCTCCCCCTTCTACTTTCTCCATGTTGATATTATGAAAAATAGAATATCCTTATGTCACATCTTCTTTTGAAGGAACAAATTCTTCACTCGATTGTAGTTATTGTATAGCATTTTCTTGAAATTTTGAGCCTTATTAACCACTTATCAATCTTCTATGCCTACAAGAGATGGTATTAATATAGATTTAGTGGTGGAGCTAGCTAAGGGATTGACTAATACAAAATTTGATTTAACATTATTGTTGTTGGAAGTAGGCCAGGATTTGGATGGTACCATGTCTTTTCTCCTTTCGTTGGATTTTCTACTAGTGTATTGTATTCTATTCATGTATTCTATATGAAATGTAAAATAATATGTATGAAATCGAACAAAGGGGTTGTCAACACTTCCCGAGAGCCAATTCACTTACCATGTGTCATCTAAATTAGTACAAATAAAGTTCTATAATTTGTTGGCATATTCCCAACAACAACAACAACAAAAATGACAAGTGAAATAATATCTTAGTTTTAGCAATAGGGATACTAATCTATTTATACATTTGATATGCCAATCAAAGTTGTTGTAAACGTGCAAGATATTGTGTGTTATATATGTAGAATTTAATGTTTTTTTAGGTGATTTCTATATGATGGTACATTGAATAGTAATTTCAAAATCTTACTTATTTCCTATCTATGCTAGAAATTAAAGCAAAAGAATGTGTTCTACTTGTATCTTAATCCATAAAATTCATTAATGTTGGATCAAAACCATATTGTTACTATAGTAAATATAACTAATGTACTCAAGATTAACCATCAAAGAGTCCAAGGAATAAGAATTAGTAGCAAACATAAAACAATAGAAAAATGTCTAAATAAACCAAGCAAAGAAACTAAAACTAGTTTAAATAAGAAACTTTGTACTCGTAGAATGGGCCTTGCCATTGCGTGAAAATGAAGGTCTAAGTAACAAATCATAATTGTAGAAACCTTAACAACAATTTAAGATAGTCAAGAAAGGGTTTTACATCACAAGAAATTTAGTTCCCTTGTTGTACTCACGGTTATGAAATCTCTCTCTATGTATGGATCTCTATATATGTCACACTATAAGGACAAATATCCCTTTTTATAATCAAATTACAAAATAGAATTTAAATGAATGTCCTTGAGAATCAAATATTCTCAAGCCATTCTAGTAGATTTTAAATACCAATTATTAAGTTGATAGAGTATGGCTAGCTGCCTTAGAAAGGACAAGATGCATATAATAAAATTGGTTATCACTCATTAAGTGGGCAGGTATATACTCCATAATTACATTGTGTGCCTTCAACAATAGTTAGTTACAACAAATCTAGATGTGCTTGGGATAATTGTTCAAAACTTCAAAAGATACCATTTAACATCTATAACATGAGATTCTCTTCATCATCTCATACCCAAATCCACAACACGATTTATAGTCCAATTTAACTTAACGAGCTTGTAGTAATACATAGCAAAAGCTTATAATGATTCACAACACAAACTTGTAGTGATTCATAGAATAATTTTATAGTTATTTATAACATGATTTTATAACAATTTGTAACACATCCTATGATGATCCACAATCTGTATCTGAAGTGATTTGTAACAAGCTTCTACAACAACAATCATATTCTAGAGCAACTTCAACTTGAATAATTAGAATTCAAAGGAAATTTCCAAAATTTATGACCAAAATTACCTTGAGCCTTAAAATGTGGTAAAAAGAAATGTAAAAATGTACATGGTAAAAAATATAGAGATTAAGTTAGTCACTTTAAAAATGAGTTTTTCTTAGTCATACATTTATCATCTTATTTGGTAGAGAGTTAAAAGATTTTGTAAAAATTATATTTAAATGAGGATATTTTCCAATAATATTATAGGATTTTTATTTGTTAAGATTTATTATTATTATATATATGATTATTTTTTATTATATTTTATTGTTTTTAACGTGTTATATATATAACATATATCTTGTTTGTTTCGATGTTTGTGGCTTATGGGAATTCCTTGTAAGAAACTTGTTATAGGGGTTATATATCTTGTTTGTTTTATGTTTGTGGATTATGGGAGTACTTGGTAAGAAACTTGTAATAAGGGTATAAAAGTATTTGGATGGGATTACATCAACTCTTCACATATCTAGATTTTAGATGTACCAACTTTTAATCTCTTCTTAGTTACTCAAAATTTCAAATTTCTATTGACTTTTAACCTATTATATTACTTTTTATATATTATATATAATTGTAAATATATGATATAATGCAATCTTGAGTAGTCTAAAAGTTAAGAACATATTATTTCTCATAATTAGTTACAGGTTCATGTCCACCTCCATCCTTTGTCCCACAAATATATTTTAATCATAAACTTGACCTTCACCATGATGCAAGAAAAACACTCAACTAAATATATAATTAAATAAATAATAAATATTTATAAAAATAATAATTAAAATATACTTTTCATATTTTTTACATATATCCACTTGAATAGAGAAGGAATACATTGTTTCTTTATATTCAAAGTTTAATAAATAATAAAATAATAAACTAACAATCATAATGGCCATATTTGTACAATTGCATTCAACTTAGTTGATCATGTGTGATTTGAGTTCCGTAGTATTCCATGATGTGTCTTGTCAATGTGGAATTTGGTAGGATTGACTTGTTCCTAATAAAGTTAACTTGTTCCTTTCCCTTTCCCTGTGAAGAAGACATTGAGAATGTTTTATTCCAATGCAAATATATCATTTGAATAGGTATATTTCATTTATAAATTTTGAATTTAGGTTTGAAAATGATATTTATAATTTTTATTATATTATAAAATTATATCTCTAATTTTGTATTATAGAGTAAGATGTTGTATATTTAAATTAACTATTGTGATGAAGTATTATATATATAGTAATAAATATAAATACTTAATTAAAATGATAATAATAAATAATAATTTACATAATTCGTAATATAAACCATTAATATAGTTGATGTTTAATATATTTTAGTATTCCATATATATATAATAATAACATATATTAATATAATTAATAAAAATATATTATATATATTAATAAATAATATTATTAAAAAATAGTATAATATTAAAATGTATCTGAAAAATTTAATACCGAAATTAAAATAATTTTACATTTAATATTAAATTTCCCTTTTATTAAACATATAATTTATCAATTTACAATTCTAAAATAAAATTTATCTTTTGATAATAGTAATTGTCCTTTCTCTATTGTCTTTTTTCTAGTGTAATTGTCCTTGTCCTTTCTCTATTGTCCTTTTTCTAGTGTAATTGTCCTTTCTCTATTGTCTTTTTCTCTACTGTTCATTGTTGTAGGAAAATAATAAAATTTTTTATAATTTAATTTTAAAACGAAAGAATAAGGAAAAAAATGTATAAACATTATTGTATGATGTAAGAGAGGAATTAATTTTCTTAAAAGACTTTTCATTGTAATATATTAATAATCTAAATTTAAATATAAATTTATTTTAAATTTATATTCATGTTATATTAAGGAAGATTAAATTTCTTAAATTGTTTTTTTATTAATATTATAATTAATATAATAATTAATACATGATATAAAATTTTAAATAAAAATTTACAATCTTAATTTTATTTCCCCCTTTAAATTGATTATATGAATTTAAGATGATTTTACCTTAATTTATATCAATTATTTTTATTATTAAATTGTTGTCTCTCATAATAATATATATATTGTAAAGTATTGTTAAATATTTCTATTAATCAATAAAGTGATATATCACAGATATATCGAAATTATCTGACTTTTGCCAATATATTTACCATCTTAAACAAAATAATGTTTGGATCTAGAAAGACATTACAAAGAAAAAAATATTAGACCATTATCTTTGATGACCTAGTGGCAATGGCTACACCACAATACTAGAAGCACTCTATTGACCAGAGTGAATACATAATCGTCTCCCAAACCAATCAACCACCCTTCCAACTAGATGTTGTCCCAAATACTTGAAGAAGGAAATGCCAGATACAAGGAGTGAAAAATCAACATGCCAACAAACCAAGAAGAGCCAAGAACTAACATGCCCATGAGCACAAAACACAATTGCCAAATTATCCATTAAGCCCACATAAGCACAATAACGACCATGCCCTCTCGATTAATAACACCTTCATACCATAAACACGTAGTGCAACTGCCAAGCTCCAAGATTGAGAAACTAGACCATAAAGAGACTTTTCCCAATGGAAGCACGGGAAAAACTCCAAATAGAGGCTAAGGAGTGCCAACAGATCTACGCCATACAAACCAAATGAGGGAGTCCACTTGAAAATAAACAACCACTAGCATGACAAAGATACATAACAAAAATATTGGTACTCAAGGTGAGCAGAGAAACCACTATAAAATTATCAAGTTCCAAATTGGGATCCCATGAGATCCAACAACAACAATGTAGCAAAAGTGGGAAAATAGTGGCAAAAAACATATGTCCTCATAAATTAATCCTGATCCGATGAAATGATAGTAATATCTTGAATGTTATCTGCCAGTAATATAGTAAATTAATCCTGATCACCAGGAGGGTCGGTGAGGTCACCAGAGGCTGAATTCTACACAAGAAAACTCTCCACCCGAGCAAGTCTAAAATCCACATTACCAAGACATAAACATTGATTATGCGACATTCGCTTACTATCCTCTAGTCCATAGAATAATTACAACTTTAAACCTTTTTATCTTTGAAAAATAAGCGAAGAAAAGTATATATTTGTTGATGCAAATGAAGAGACTACAAGAAATATAGTCTCTTTGTACAAAATCTACTTGGGTTTAGGACCGTTTTCAGATCTGAACTTGTCATCTAAAGTTGAGAATCATAATGATAGGGTCACTCCTCAATCCCTTTTGCCTGTAAAAGAAGAAGTCCTCGCCTCACTTCAATAGGAAGTACATCAAATAATGTTCCAATAGAATCAAGCATGAAAGGTCGAGTTCATTTGAAGCCAACATTACCCATACCAACCCTCCTACTCATCATTCTCTGACGAGGAGTTATGATGCTTGAAACATGGTAGCAAACTAAAAAAGTACACAAACCACGACCAACAAAATAAGAGGACGAAAAAAAATATTGAACCTTGCTCCCTTGACTAAAGAACTAACAAATCATTCCCCTGGTGCCACAATAGAGGGCCAAATTTGAGAAAATAACCCAATTCTAGACAACTCAAAGACATAATAATCCAAAATCCGTAGAAGCAAACCAGACTATGTAAAAATAAGTACCCAACCTCACAATGAAAACAATTTCCTCCCCCACAACACAGAGCATCCCATCCAAACTAGTGTCAAAACAAAATTATAGGAGTATCCCTAAATTAAACACCAAGGGTTCCTATAGGAGAAGCAAGGTAACACACAAAAAATCTGGCAGTGTGCTAAGAAGGACAATACCCTTATGAACCAATAGACACTATTAGGCAGAAACAGATTGAATACCAAATACATGAATATTATGCATCAACTGCAAATCTAAAAAATCGACAAAAACAATAACATATCTATGACTCAATAGAAATCCAAGCAAAAATTATACTAAACTCAAGGAGATACAGATGTAAAACTTGATTAACAATATTCAAAGAAAATTGGTGAAGTAAGAACCACAATACCTCACTATGCCTCAGCAGCCTACCTAAATCAAGCAGAATTCAGAGCTTGAAACCAAACTCCTAAACAAAACCAGTTGCACCCACATGCAACAGATGAACAAATAATAGTGATGCCAACCAAGCGGAGAAAAAGGAGGGTGAGTATGCAGCCTCACCAACTTTCCCACAAGGAGCGTACCCTCACCACCTGTTGACAGTGCTGGACCCACCAACATTTAAGGGGTCTCCCCAGTATGTGGTCCCAATCATACCTCACACCATTTGGGATAGGAGCCCCATCCAGAATATGGCTCAGTTACCAATTTGTAAAGATTTTCCTTAGCTCTAAATTTCAACAAGAGAGAGGAGTGCAAATGTTCCTCCGAAAAGCAAGTGAGTGTGCCTGGTGAGTGTTCGGTTGTAAGTGTTTCAAGGTTCTTCTACTGTGGAGGGAGAAAATAAAGTGAGCCTCTCAGAGAGAGGTAATAGTAACACCCTAGTAGAGACACATGTAACCAAGAAGGGTCTCTCTAACATCCAATAGAATAGTTCACAAAGATGTGACGATCATTACAACCAATAAACAAGAAATATATGTCTAATATTCAGCATAATAGTCCACAAGGATGTTACAACCATAGAAACCATTACAACAAATTCTCAATATGATAAGTACTAAAATAACCAAATAGTTCAACTACTTTAGCACATATGAAAGAGAACATGAATTATAAACATCCACAGAATAGTCTTACAAATATTCATAATCCATGCATGAAGAACTTATTGGACATGAGGCTTATGATATTATGTAAAAGTTCCAAGAAACATGTATGCAATGAACAACACACGCTCGAATAATGGAGCATTGGAGCCGCCACTTGCTCCTCAAAAGAACTACATTGTCTCTTTAATACCTTGCGGGAGGAGCCAAGGTGAAAAGTTCTTTGCTCATACAATGAGAGTGTATATATAACCAATATAGTGATTCTTCACCTACCTTGTGACTATTTGAATACCCTCATGATTGTTTGACTTCCTATGAATTTTTGAATTTACATGACTCTTCATCTTCTATACATGTCCTTTGGACTTCCACTTTAAAATACATTTTCGAATGAGAAATTACATAATCCACAATAACGATGTGGCATATGACAACTCATGACATGACATGAGACTGCTAACATGGACTTCTTGATGACATGGAAATGTCATGCCACTTATGTTGCTTCTTTTTACATGTCTTCTTAAGGATACTCTTCTATTCACCTCCTTATGGCTTAGAGGTAAGGAGTCTTCAATGATATCAAGTCTTTTGCTGTGGTCGCAAACTAGTGTCCCTTTGTCTTCTCTTGATTGATCATCTTGCACAATCAACTACAAATATTTATTTCAACATGTTTCCCTTCTCCATATCCTTCTTCATCATCTTGTCATGGTATGATAGATTACCTGCATCTACGATTCACTCATGATGAGACGCCATTAGTCTGATAAAACTCTAGTCTAAGATGGTGCAAGTTGATCCATTGGCTGAGTCAGAACTGGGTGGCAGGCTTATGGAGAGGCTTAGTGCAATTGTGCATCTAAGGTAGTCAGGGGTGAAGCCTTGATACTGTGAAATGCGCAATTCAACTGGATTGGGTAGGCAAATTGTAGATTTTTGGGATTCAGTGAGTCGGGCTGAGGGATTTTGCATTATTTTAGCCAATTGCGTAGTTTTGGGAGGCAGATAAGACTTGTTGATTGCATAATTGTGTAGCTCAAGAGCTCAAGGGCTGAGCTTGAGCTCACAAACTGTGCAACACACAGTTGAGGCTAGGCTGGAGGGTTGGATCGTGTAATTATAGGGGCCAAGGTTCAGGCTTGAGCACTGGAACTGTGCGGTGCAAAGTCCCAGGAGGCAGGAACTGCACATTGCGCAATGTCAAGGGGTAGGGTGGCATATTAATGGCTAGTATTTTGCAATGCACAGTTGTGGAAGGTTGGATGAGGCTAAGTTGTTGGGAAATTTGGCTAATTGTGGGATCAATGAGTTGATGTGAACAATGATATGACTTTACTGTGATCACACACTTAAACACTTGATGACATAACAACGTAGATCATCTAGGACATATGAAAAATAATTTCATGTTAGTGCAACAACTTTGCGATGACTTACGACAAGTGTGACACCAAAGATACACTTTGCGACGACCACGATGACACTTGAGTTACAATGCTTAAAACTTTGGAAATGAGTATATAATATGTTTACATGGTTAGATCAACTCATTTACACAAGAGTAACCCCTTTAAACCACCAAAACAATATTATATACATTGTGTGATAGCTAACACGCGAAAATACAACATTTTTCTTTTCTTGCAAAACAGACCAAAACATTTAGATAAAACACATGGAATGAGTTTCAATTTTTTCGTAAACAATATAAAAGACCATGGTAGGCTCTGAAATTTGGTGGAGGCCAAAATTTGGAGGGTGTTGTAGTAACGACAACACTTGGCAACACACTGGTATAATTCCCACTTCTCTGTCTTGGTTGACTCTTCTGTGCAGGGTCTCGGTTCTTCAGGGAGTATTGATTGAACATGTAGATTACTTTGGATTCCTCACTTACCCTATGAATAAAAATGGTTCCCTTTGTTCCTTTTTCGGTTGAACACAAGCATAATATTCAACAATATCACAATGTTTCGAATCATAAGGGGTAGTGAAGTTCACGAGCTTTAGATTTTCAGAGCATGGTTTTTCATCTACAGTGTTGCTCCACTACCAATAGGCTTAGGTAGTACCCCAACAGAGTCACTATAGGAACACAAACATTTCTCCACTACTAGTGAACCTTGATAGTGCCTTGGTGGAGTTGCTTGCTTCACCTCTCTGTGCAAGAAGCCTTTCTCTTCTTTCACCTTTATTTATATATTTAGAGAGGATTGTGCATTGACACATTCATGTTGTGGGTGGAAGAGGGATCCTGACTTATTGAGAGCAGGAGAGGTTGTTCCTTCAGAGAAGCATATAAGACCTCTGATTTTGGTTTTCTCATTTATATTTTCCCCTTTTCCTCTTCTAGTGATTGGATAAGAGGGAAAGCACCAAAACATGAGAACCAAGTGTGGGCATAAGGTTTCTAGAAAAAACACAAGTATCATGGTTCGACCAAAACTCTCCTTACGGACGGATCAGATTTTCTGTCAAAACTTCATCAATGAAAAGATGTAACAAACAAAAGGAAGGAGGACGAAGGTTAGCCAAATGTTGTAGTGTCACAAGACTCTCTTCAATTCATCAACACACAAAGAAGCTAGAAAACATGCTCACACACGACACACATTTACACAAACGAAAACAAAAACAAGACTAAAAAATAAATAAGCAAGAAAAGAAAATATGTACATATGGCAGGGCACAACCCTAGATCATCATTGGAAATAATGTTTTATGTCTTGGCCATTAACGAGAAGAGAATCAATCCTCCCTTCTAGTGATTGCAAACGATATGCGTGTTGGCCAAGTTTTCATATATGGTGAATGGTCTGATCCACAGGGATTGGAACTTAGTGTATTTGTTTCTTTCCTTGTGGGATTTGTCCCACTTCAAGACTAAGTCAACCATAATAAATTCATTCTTCCCTACAAACTTCTTGTTGAACCACCTCTTGATATGAATCTGTTGAAGTGAGAATTTTTCTTTTTCTTTTTATGTTTATTCTTGCAGCTTGTGAAGGGTGTTTATCTTATGCTAAACCAATAAGAAAGGCTTTCCTTGGGATTCCTTTGAAAGTTGAAGGGAAGGAAGGTAGATGTTTGAGGGTAGGATAGCTCATTTTCCATACACTAAGAAGTAAGGAGACGTATTCACGGAGGGTTTTGGCATGACTCGGTCATCCCATAAGACATTCACCAAAGCAGAGTGTCAGTTCCCCTATTAAGAGAAAATGGCATTTTTTATAATGTGGATGAGGTTTTTATTTGTAGACTCAGAAAGACCATTTTCTTGTGGATAGTAGTTAGCTGAATGTTTTAATACAATTGCATTTTCCAAATTAAAATCATATAATTTTAACGATGAAAAATACGTTGCATTGTCAAAAACAAGTGAAGTCGAGATGTCAAACTTGGAAATGATATTCTGGTTAAGGAAGTTGATGACTTTATGATCATTCACCTGTTTGAGCAAAACTCCTTATGTCCATCGTGTGAATTAGTCTGTAGCAGTATGGATATAGTGGTGCTACTTTGACGAGTGTGAAAAAATTTCGCTAGTCACATCTAAGCCCCATTGTTGAAATGGTTCTTCCAATACAATCAGTTGCAACGAGGTGGCTAACTTATTTCCTCTGTCAGCACACCTTTGACAGACTAGACACTTGCAATCATAGGAATGATCATCTTTAAATAATGTGGGCCAATAAAAACTGGCCTGCATAACCTTCTGTGCAGTTATGTCACCCGCAAAGTGTCTCTCAGGTGGTCCATCACGGAGATCACGTAATACTCTCTCTGAATCGTGCACTTCCAAGCACCTGAGCATAACTCTGTTATGGCGCTTTCTAAAAATTACTCCATGCACCAACTGGTAAGATAATCCTTTGATCTTGAGTTCCCTCTTTTTCCATACTGATTAGTGAGAGGGAAAGGTTCCATGCTCAAGATATTGGCACACAACTGTGTACCAAGAATTTGTGATGGTAGTAGGGGAAGCTCACTCCACATTATACATTTCAATTTCAGGCTCCCATCCAGATGGATCTTCTTCTTTTGAATCTATTTCTTTTGCTACTAGTCGACAAAGGCCATGGCCCTTGATCGTGTGAATTTTCTTGAACTCTAGTTCATACTCCTACAATCCAGTCATCTAGTTCATTCTTCTTTCACCCAACTCTTGTTGAAAAAATAGTGATCTAACTACTGGGTGTGATAAAAAGATAATACAATGATTTTTCAAGAGATAGGGTTGTAAGTGCTTTACCACCTTGTAGAATGCATAATATATATTTTTTTTCAATGGTAGGGTAGCTAAGTTCGGTCCTTGAAGGCTGGAACTCATGAAATATATTGGCCACTCATTATTCTAATTATCCTTTTTTGTAAGCACAATGGGAGAGAAGTATTAGAAGTGAAAGTGTAAAGAAAAACATCTTTCTTGAAATATGGGATATACAAAGTAGGTGTGTCTGCGATAGATTGATTGATATGGGAAAAAAAAATAGTTTCCTTCTTATTCCACTTATATATCACATCCTTCCTTACCATCTCTTGCATGTGTTTCATGACCTGAGTGTAATCCGAGATGAATTTGTGGAGAAAATTTATTTTTCTTAGGAAGGACTGCATAGATTTCTTGTGTACTCGGAAGGGAGTCTGCATTATAGCTTTGACCCTTTATGAGTCTACCTTAATCCCACTCTTGATGATAATATGGCCCAAGTGGTTACCATCAAAAACTGCAAAAATACTCTTCTTGGGATTAAGGGATATCTCGTATTTCTAACATCGCTTGAAAATTTTCTTCAAATGGCGTAGGTGGTCAGATGTTTTCTTGGAAAAAATTGTAACATTGTCCAGATAGACCACTATGCTTTGCCCAATCAATCTGTGAAATGTGATGTCCATTGCACGTTGGAATGTTGCACCAACATTTAGTTGCCCAAATGGCATTCTTCTAAATGTGAACATACCCCACTTTGTGTGAAATGTCATATTAAGTCTATCAGGATCTGAGACTGGAACCTGGTTGTAATTGGAATACCCATCTAGAAAAGAAAACATCCTTGACACTGATATTGTTTGTGGTCTTTGTTCCATAGATGGCATAGGGTAGTTATATTTGTTCGAGGTGTGATTTAAGTTGTGGAAACCAACACTCAAGCGTATTTCCCCATACTTCTTTCTTATTGGGATTAGATTTTATACCCAGCTCAAGTGTCACACATTATATATGATCTGAGCATCTAGAAGTTTCCTTAACTCCTTTTGAATAAGAGGCTCAAGCGTCAGATATACCTTTTGCAACATCTGTTGGAAAGGATTGGCCCCTTCTTTAATCAGAATCACGTGCTGAATTATTCGTGTCATAATTTTTGAGCTCGTCATACTTCCATGCGAAAACATCTCAATACTGTTTGAATAATTGAATGAATTCTTGCTTCTCCCGTGGTGTGCAAGAATTATTGATATTGACAAACTTCGGATCCTTTTTTGTTCCAAAATTTATTTGTTTGTGCGACAACATTAAACTATGGGTTTTTGCATTGAGGCTCTCAGAAGCGGTTTTGTAAGTCATACAACTTTTCCAATGATACCACACCTTTTGAGATGGGATTTTCCTTATTTGCGAGAGCTACATCCTGCAACACTTTCTTGTGCTTATATTCATCGATAGTTGCATCCTTGAATACATCAACATTCGCCATAAAGTGTAGTATCTGTTGGTCATCATTGAAAACACATAAATTAGTAATATTTTCAGGGATGGATGGTTTATAAATAGTTTGTAGAGAAACACCATCCCTAAGCAGTGATAACCTAGCAGTAGAATTTGCTAATGCATCCGTAGTTACGTTACACATCCTAGGAATATATATGATATTGAAAGATTGGAAATGAGAAATAAAATTCCATACCTCTTGTTGATAACCTTTTAGATGAGGTGACACATAGTGTATGGTATCATGTACCTGTCATATGACAATTTCTAAGTCACCCATTGCTTTGAGAATTCCGACATTGAGGTCGATGGCCCTTTGTAAGCCCAAGATGAGTGCTTCATATTCTGCGGTGTTATTCGTGCACTCGAATTCCAAGTGGCTTGAGATCAGATGTTTTTGCTGTTGCGGGTCTACTAAAACACAACCAGCTCTAGTGCCCTCCTGTGTCTTCGAACCATCAAAATACAATATCCAAACATCATATGTACAAGGAACATGTATTGCGCTAGTACTACTACTACTATTATTACTTACTGTAGAAATGTCATATTCACCAGTTGGACTAGGAAGGAGTTCCAACTGTATGTTAGGTGGGATTGGGGATGGTTGAGAAAGATAGCACCCTAGATTAATTTCTAATAAGAAATTTCCAAAGATAAGACCCATGAAGGCAACTGGTTCATTTTTACCTTCAAAGGGAGTGACAGTATGTTTAACTTAAGCCTCTAAGTTAACCATGATTTAATTGTTTCTACCCTTGTATGAAATCCATAAGGGTGAACAGTTCATAGAAAAATATCCTTGTAATTTTCTGGAACCACCTTTGCTCAGCAATACATAGTACGCTTCTGAAATGTCCACAATTACTATATTTATACTTTGGTGAACTTGTTGGTCGGATGATAAGTGTATAAGCACATTTATGAGTTCACCAATAACATGGAAAAGAGCCTTCTCCAACTGAATGATCTCTTCATTTATTTATCCCATTTTTCATTGATTTTATTTGCTACAAGTAAAGGCAATACCTTTATAGATTGACTGAAATCGACTAAGAAATTGTGCACATTGTAATTAAAAATTTCAAATGTTAATAGAAATGGAGGGAAAAGTGTGTTAGCATCTAAGTTTAAAGAGTTAAGTATAGATTCTAGGGAACCAAAGGACTTGTCAAATCCCTTCTACGAAGAAGCATCGTTACCTGAGGCGAATTGTTCGAGTGTGTAGAGAAGCAGTTTCCATTGGTTCACGATATTTTCTAGTTCAAAGAGTGAAATATTCGCATGAGATTTCTTCATATCATCCATTATGTTATAATCCAGCATGGGAGACATTTCCAAAGTGTCTGGAAGATTCACTTTATCTGCTACTTTCAAAATGATGGGATTACTTTTTCTGCTCGCAGAAGTAATTTTCATTGTAGCCACACTTCTAGACTTTCTCTGAGTGTTATGGGTTGAGATGATGGGAAATGTGACCTTCCTTAGTAAATTATCCTTCAATTTCTTCTTCTTCAACTCTTGTCTAGAGGTCGGCCCTTGGATTCTCTAGTTGTATTGAGTGCTCTGTTGTTTATTCAGGGCCTCACTCAGTGGATGTTATTTGGAACTCTTCTTCTCAGCTGCGAAAACACAACTGAGTGTATTCACTGTGTCTGACATTAACAATTTCTTCAACTACAACATTATCTTCCTTCTCTTCCTCCAACTCAGTATGCTCATCTGAAAGCATTGTATCAATAATATGTGTAGCCGGAGCATTCATGTTGTGGTTCCATTGTGGGCATGTATTTTTTGAATGATATTCTTGGTTAAACGAACATTATTTGATCCATTCCCATAGTCTCAACATTTAGCATAATGTTATATCTTTGTGTAGACTTGGATGGTTAATTGCTACTACTACTGGAGTTGGTAGACCTTCTCAGAAAGTTTAAATTAGGTGGCTTGCTGCTCGTGGTGGTCTTTCTTGAGCTTTGTTTTAACTCTACCAATTCATTCGACAAAGACTTGATGGTGTGGGTCAAACTCTCAAGATCAGTTGCTTCCTTCTCCTTTGCCTTACTTATAGAGGCCTCAAACATTTTTCTCATGTATTTCGGGTCCTTTGATGACTCATTGTCTGCAATGACTCCAATCATAGACAAATCCTTTTCAACTGCAATTGAATCTTCGAAATTTTTAGCCAAATTTGGCTTCATAGTTCTTTTCACGAACTACACAATGCTTGTTGGTAAGGCAAATGTGTAATAATAAATGGTGATGGAGTCATTAGGTTTTGTATATGTGAGGAATCTGTTGGATATATAATTAAACCTCTTGTTGAAATCCTTCACCTTTTCTTTCTACTCCATATTAAGACAACCCAACTCTCTTAATAACATGGTAGGGGTTTTATCATCAACAAACTTCTCAAGAAATGGTTTCTTAAAATCCCTCCAATTCTGGATTGAGTTCAGAGGAAGGTTATGATACCATATAGTTTCTCTGCCATCTAAGATACACAAAAAAAGTCTACATGCAACATCATCATAATGTACCTCAATCATTTGGAGATGCAGTTAAAATTTTCCAAGTGGTCCTCAGCCTTCATTGCTCTGTCCGGGTCATACTTTGTAACAAAATTTTTGGGTGCCTCACCATCTTGTGTAACACACTCAACAGTGCACGTGGGGCCCGGGTCATCCTATCTAGATCTTATTCCTCCATATATTCGTCACTATTTTCCTCCTCTTCATCAAAATCTAATGGAACTTATTCTTCTTATTCATCACCAAATCCACAGAAAATATTGTCTGAGAGTACAACATTGTCATCGTCGCCACCATTAAAATATGGAGGTTTCTCTAGTTTTTCTGTGTTTTCTGTAGTCTCTGCCAAATCTTCAAGAATGGTGAGAATCAAATCTTCAACTATTGAAACCACTATCCCAGTAGCAGTGGTCATTTTATTCTTTGGAAAATATGGAAGATTATGTAATTTGAGTATCAATCCAATAACCCTCGCAAACTTGCGGGTGATAGGGTGGATGGCCCTGATTTGGTCATAAGAGATTTCGTAAGTCTTTCCAAGACTGGTTTGAGAAGAATCACCAACTTTACGAATATGAGCAGGGGATTTGCTAGGAATATTTTTGCCTTGACTGGAAGAAGTAGGATTTGGCTGGGTGAGGTTACTATCCATAGAAATTTCGCTACCCTCCTTCTAGTGCTAGAAATGTTGACGGTGCTAGAACTTCCAACATAGAATGGGTATCCCTAGTATGTGTTCCCAATCAAACCTCACACCATTTGGGATAGGAGCCCCATCTAGAATATGGCACTATTTCTAGTTTCTTACAGATTTTCCTTGGCTCTAACTATCAGTAAGAGAGAGGAGTGCAAATATGCCTTTGAAAAGTGAGTTAGTGTCTATGGTGAGTGTTTGGTTGTAAGTGTGTCAATTCTCTTCTACTACAGAGGGAGAAAATAAAGTGAGCCTCTAAAAGATAGGTAATAGTTCCACCCTAGTATAGACACATGTAACTAAGAAGGATTTGTCTAACATCCAACAGAATAGTCCACAAAGATACGATGGTCATTAAAACCAATCAACAAGAAATATTTTTCTAATATCCAGCGGAATAGTCCACAAGGATGTGACGACAATAGAAACAAGTACAACACATTCTCAATATGATAAGTACTAAAATAACCGAAATAGTTCAACTACTTTAGCACAAATGAAAGAAAACATGAATTACAAACATCCACATAATAGTCTTACAAATATTCATAATCCATGCATGAAGAACATGTTGGCAATGAGGCTTTTGATATTAAGTAAAATTTCGAAGACACATGTCTACAATGAACACTAGTGGACTATCAGAGCCACCACATGCTCCTTCAAAAACCTAGCTTTTCTCTCTAATGCCTTGTGGGAGGAGCCAAGGTGAAAAGTCATTTTCTCATACAATGAGGGTGTATATATAACCAATAGGGGGATGCTTCACCTCCCTTGTGACTCTTTGACTACCCTCATGACTGTTTGACTTCTTATGACTTCTAGACTTTAAATTAATCTTCATCTTCGTTACATGTCCTTTGGACTTCCATTTTACAATACATTTTCGAATGAGAAATTACATAATCCACAATAATAATGTGGCATATGACAACTCATGACACTGCTTACATGGACAACTTGATGACATGGAAATGTCAAGCCCCTTTTGTTGTTGGTTGCTAAATGTCTCCTTAAGGATGCTCTTCTATTCACCTCCTTATGGTTTAGAGGTACAAAGTCTTCAATGATATCAAGTCTTGAGATGTGGTCACAAACTAGTCTCCCTTTGTCTTCTATTGATTGATCAAC
The DNA here is from genome assembly GCA_000404065.3 of Pinus taeda. NCBI lineage: Eukaryota > Viridiplantae > Streptophyta > Pinopsida > Pinales > Pinaceae > Pinus > Pinus taeda. Next base: position 165,301 of record APFE031423893.1, on the reverse strand, counting down.
TTGCATAATAGGATACAAATATGTCTTTCAACATTTTTCCCTTCTCCGTCTCCTTCTTCATCATCCTGTCATGGTATACTAGAGTACCTGTATCTACAATTCACTCATGACGAGACAACATCAGTCAGATAAATCCTTAGTCTAAGATGGTGCATGTTGTTGCACCGACTGATCTAGAACTGGGTGGCAGGATGAGAGAGAGGCTAAGTGACTATGCAATTGTGTAGCTCAGGTAGTTAGGGATGAAACTTAAGCCTTGAGACTTCACAATGCATAGTTCAGGTTGGACTAGGTAAGTAAATTATGTAGTTTTGGGACTAAGTGAGCTGAGCTGAGGGGTTTTTCACTAATTTAGCCCTACACAGTTCTTGGAAGTAGCGTAGACTTGGTGATTGTACAATTGTGTAGATCAGGATATCAAGGGATGAGATTGAGCTCAAAGATTGCACAATGTGTAGTTGAGGCCAACCTGGAGGGTTGGACTGCGCAATTCTGGGGGCCAGGGTCTGGGCTTGAGTACTAGAACTACACAGTGCACAATCCTGGGAGGTAGGAACCATGCATTGCATGGTGTCAAGGGGTAGGATTATGGCTTGAGGGTTGGAACTCCAGAATGTGTAGTTGAGGAAGGCCAGATGAGGCTAAGTTGTTGGTAAATTTATGAAATTTGGTTAAGTGCGGGATCAATGAGCTAAAGTGAGAAATGATATGAATTGATTGTGATCACACATTTATAACAGTTGAAAACACAACACCACATATCATCTAGGAAATATGATACTTTTCCCTCAATGCGACAAATTTGTGATGACTTACGACAAGTGCGACACCAACGATACACTTTGTGATGACCACAATGACACTTGGACAAAAATTCTTAAAACTTTGGAAATGAGTATGAAAAATGTTTACATGGTTAGATCAAACGATTTATACAAGAGTAACCCCTTGAAACCACCAAAACAAGCTTATATACATTGTGCGACAACTAACATGCGAAAATATGACATTTTTCCTTTCTTGCAAAAGGGACCAAAACTCTTAGAGAAAAAACATGAAATGGGTTTCAATATTTGCGACAACGATATAACAGACCAAGGTAGGCTCCAAAATTTGGTGTAAGGTAAAATTTGGAGGGTGTTGTAGCTGTGACAACACCACCCTAGAGACAAAAGCTTGCATTTAAATTGACAGGACCCGTAGTACACCTTCCAATTCCCTCCACCAACTTTCTACCACGCCATAACGGATTTGAGACATTCGTAGAGAGGGAAATCTTCACAAGGAGGATCCATTAGCACTTGTAATAACATCCCCATTGGGGTAGAGGTTATAGTGATCTAGTAGAGCCTGAATATGTTAAATATCCTCACTCTAAATAAAAGAGGAAAATTACGACCTTATTATCGGCCTGCTTAGTATGAGTGACCATTACATAGTCCACCTTAGACAAAATGCACTGATTTTCTCGATAAAACCCTCTAAACACTAACTCCTTACAATTTTCCCTGGAGGTTTCCCACTAAGAAGGTGCCATATACACTTAATCACCACTTGGGAATCCCCACCTAGCTATAGTATAAGGAATCCCTCGCGAATTTCTCTCAAAAGACCCTTCTCCAAAGCCATAAATTTTTCCATATTATTGCTATTAAATCCACAACTCTGAGCAAAGGTACATGATATAGTATTCTTCCAATATCATAAAACAACATTGAACCCATCAATTCCTGGGTTTACCTTAGAAGCAACATCAAACTTTAATTTTAAAAAACTTGTAGGAGGAGGAGAAAAAGAAAAAATGGATGTAGGTACCAAGATATGATCCTGTTTGGCTATAAATGTAGTCATATTTTGATGTCAACTCAACTTGGAAAGTATAAGGGCCTCATGATGATCCACCTCCCTATTTTCCATAGACCAAGAAGAAACAAAAATAGTTTCATGAATATTGTGGATCACCAGGTGAGTTATCATTGAAATCGTCTTCTTCTGATCCTAAAAAATGTTAGCATTTCTTTCCTTCCACACATTCCATAGGAGAAAGCCAATTTCTAGGCACCAGGCATGACATAGTACAAGAATTTTAAACTAGACCAATTCTATTGCATCAACGTATCAATCAGATCATCTCGCTACTAGTTACCGATAACAAAGGTATATATAATCATATCCCACACTCCTTTAGTGAACAAACAAAAGTTGAGTAGATGTTCCAAGGTTTCTTCTGCATTTAGACAAGGAGGGCAATAAGAGGGTCCTTCCACACCTTTTTTCTTGATACATTCCCAAGTAAGAATCATTCATCATATGACAAACTAGAGAAAAGTGGATATTTTAGGCCAGTGAAACCCCAACCAAATTCTACCCTAAATACTCTGATTTTCCATCCTATCATGACTTGCTAAAATAGAATATGATTCCTTGAGTGTGAATGTACCCATGGGCATATGTCCCCACCATAAAATTATCACTTTCTTGGGAGAAACAAATTTTCCTCTCTAATAATTCATTCTTGAGGGCCTCCTATGACAACTCCCAAGAAGTATAAGACCAATCTTCCTATTTTTTCCATTTCCTCCACATCTCATCATCCAACCCCTCATCAAATAATCCTAAATGCACATTGCACCTAAATCAATAGAGAAGGCCTACACCAATCGAAACTATTCATTTGCTTTAATTTTAGGTAATTGTTTCCAATCTTCTTTCCAGAATAAGGTTGAGTCACCTAATTGAACCTCCCAAAAGGAGCATTCCCAAAAAATTTGGCTATTGTCCTGCACCCACCTCCAAATACTAGATTTGTATACACTTCCCTCATATATAAAATTCTCTTTATGAGATGGTAATATAGCATACTTCCTCAACCAAATATGTTTCCATAATTCTTTCCCACCTATCAGCCACTACCACCAAAGCTTAACTCCTAAGGCTGCACTGATAATTTATGGGTCACGTAATCCTAAACCACTTGCCTTCTTAGGTAAGACAAGGTGTCCTAAGCCACCAAAGACCACCTCTTCTCCTTATTTTCCTCCCTCCAAAGAATATCTATCCACTTTGAAATGAGGTTTCTTTGAACCAATTTAGGAGCCTCCATGAAAAACATTTGATAAATTCGGATAGCTTGAAGCATTGTCTTTGTAAGGATCAAATGTCTGGAAAAATTCAACGCTCAAAATGTCCAATTTCTAACCTTGTTGTGAATCTTCAGAAGTATGTTATTCTAGAAAGAAACATGTTTAGGATTGAAAACTAATGGGACCCTGAGATACTTAGAGGGGAAAGTATCTCAATGAAAATCCAAAATTCGAGCTAAGTAACATTCAATGTTATCCTTACAAATGAAGAAGATAATATTGGACTTATCATTGTTAACTAACATATCTCAGGAGTCCATGAAAATTGAAAGCATGCATAAAATCTCTTTCACCACTTTTAGAAATGGTTATCCAAAGAGGCAAACATCATCAACAAATTGTTGATGAGTCACAAGGAGATCTTCACTGTACAATGGTAACCCTCGAAGCACCCCTCTCTAATAAGAATGTTTGAATAATATTCCAATCCCTTCCATTGTGAGAATGAATATAAAAGGAGATAATGGATCTCCTTGTCTAAGGCCATGAGAGGAATTAAAATTAGGAGAGGGAAAACCATTAATGAAAATTGAGAAAAAAATTGACGAAATTAGAGATATGATCCAAGGTATCCATTTCCATGTGATAAGCCTCGGTATTGCAATAAGAATGTTGCAACTCCCAAGGCTACCAACTTTAATTATCAACCCAGGGTTCGTACAAACTTAAGAGGTATTGGCAATATATGTGGAGCATACAATGTGTCCTTCCTTTTCTGTCATGATGTAATGGAGTGCATGTAATGAAATCAAATCCTAAACTAATTGCAGAAAATGAAATGCTCGAAATGGAAATCTTAACCTATTGCAAGAAAGAAAATACAAGGAAATAAACCTATTCTAATGGCATAAAGTAAAGATCATGAACTAAATGTAAACCATTAAATTTAAAAGAGTTTGGATCCATTAACAAAGTTCATTGGATGCGGAAATCAAGAAAATCATCATTGTATTATCCAATTAATAAATTTGTCCATTAACCCAAATCGTTGAGATGTTTTTCATCGTGTAAAAGGGTAAGTCCTAAGTGGTTTTTATCCCTCCTTAACCATTTATTTAGAGCCTAGGGGTCATGATTCAACCCTATGGGACCAAAACCAATCTTTTTGAGCAAATCTGGGCAAGTATATACACATTGCAAGAGTACTACAGGAAACTACAGGATGTTACATATTTACTACAAGAAGTTATAATTCATCGAATGACCAAGAAAATCAAATCAAACTTTTATGTGACAATTTCATTTATTGACTAGGATGTATTAGGTCTCCATTCCAAGTGGAATCATTCAAAAATACCTTTGTTAACCCATGCTAAAAAATAACAGAAAATTACTAGTCTAAAATCTATAAATTCGAGAACTAGTGAGCTAGTAAATCTATCAAGTGCCTAATCTAATCAAGTGAAAATGCAATGGGGTAAAATTTTCTATTAACCATAATGTTTTTTTGATCTAATGAAACTGGAATCAACGCAATTTACGCTCATTAGAATGCTCTAAAAAATAGCATAAATTTACTGTTATTTGCCACAAGGGACATCCATAAATCTAGATTTGGGAATAAGAAAACTAATCCAAGTAGCTCAATGATTACTATGACCTTCCAAATCTGTTCCAAGGATGAAATGATGCTTTTTATCCTACAAAATAACTTACTTCAACCATTGAACCCAGTCCTACAACAATAAATCATCAATACTAATGCAGAAATAGAAAAAGACAAGAACAAGAGATGCATGTGAATAAAAAGTGAAATGAAGAAAAGTAAATGATACAAAAGGGCTCTGAGGCTCTTGGGATGGCCAAGCCAAAGGAAAATCAGAGTGCTATGAAGGAGACCAATATTTAGAAGTTGAACATGGCACCAATCTTCATTATTTCCATCAATCCAATTACATCCCTGCAAAAAATGAAAGTGGAGCTACAAAAATACGAGTTCTCCCCACAAGAAGACTAAAAAAAATCAACCCCTAGAGGCAAATTCGACTTGCCACTTATAAAAAATGATAAGGAAGCATTCCCCATGAAAGGAGAAATATTTCGCCACCAATATCCCTCAAATAGTGGATTTGGTTCCCAATACTAAGAATCTGCATTAAATGACACTGAACACATTCCTAGATTTTCTCAATCATTGGAGCTCCAAAATCTGTGCAATAATTTCGCGATGTCTCTTATTTAATATTGATCCTCTTGTAGTAGGGAGAAAGTCCCCAAATTATCTAATCCTCCAAATCTTCATATTCTGCCCAATATTCTCACAATATTCCACAAAATAAATAATATTAGGCACAAATATGCAATTATCCATAAACCTTCCTAATGAACATATTAAAGTTAAAAGTACGTTATCTAATCCAAAAAGATAGGTTTAATGTGGTGAAGGATGTTCATATGGGTCTTAATTTATGTCTAATTTGGAGGCCCATCATAACCCCCTGCTGAAAGTGTTTCTCATCCTCTGAGCAACTTTGTGACCTCATTGTGCCTCATTCACAGCCATGGTGGCCTCTCTCTTGTACATTCATGCCTTTTCCTCCTTATGCAAGATGGGGTTTTTAAAGATTTTTTGGTTTAGGAAGGTATTCCACATACTTTTCCAATCTCCTGCTACCTTTTTTCACCATTTGGACACCTATGGAACCCTCAAAATGCCCTTAGATGAGTTCGTCTAGTAAATTAGGATGTCATGTATTAACTAGAGGAAATCCTGTAGCAGCCTATTTAAACCTGTTTTGAGCAAAAATGATAGTCTGAGCCTAGGTTAGGCCCTCAACTTTACTTCCATGCTCCTCAATGCCATTTTGAACCGAATCTTCCATTCATTTCTCCCATTTTTATAACATCTTTTAGGCCTTGGACAAAAGCTAGAAAGAGATTAGAGATCCCTTGGAAAACCTCTTTTCATCGCTGCAGTTTGAGTTCTATTTTGATGGTGAATACCTTCTTTCCTTTTGTTGTCTTCTTCTTCTATTTTGTGGCCTACATGATTGCCTAATGGTTTTTGGAGTTCTCTTTTTTTAATAGGTCTCTCTTAGGCACTGTGATTTTGGTTTTTAGCACAATTTGTTCCTTTCTTCCTTCTTGTAGCAACATTCTTCCTTCCTATAGCAACCATTCCTTCTCTTTTCGGGTCTTCTAACTATATGGGAGTGATGTGAAATGATGTAGGGGGTTGAAGGATGATGCTAGGGCTGAAAGGGAGTAGTGTAGGTTTGTAAAAATGGAGAGCATGTGCTTTGTGTGTTTTTTTCAAGAAATTTTCAGGGTGAGACAAAGTGTAGGGTTTGTTCTTGAAAAATGCTAATTTTTTTCTTATGAAATGGGATGCATAAATGATGGATAGATAGTGGATATTAAGTGGATGAAGGGCTTGGAGTGTTTTGGTTACTTGGCCTTTGAACAAATTTCCTCTTTTAATTGTTTTCCCCACTCCTCAAAACCATCACCCTTCCTAATTTGGTTTTTCCACTTTGCATGAGTGAGGGAGTTAGTTGCAATTAACTAGTTGAGGGTGGCTGAGACTGTTGACCCATCCTTATATTTATAAAACCTCACCTCTCATGCATTGACAACAAATTTCTAACTATAATATTCTCAAGAGAAGAGGTCAATAATATTGCATGTATATACCTACTTGATAATTGTTGGAGAGGCATGCATGTTGCTGCGGAGTTGATGATTGATCCATGCTTCCCTGTAGGTGTGTTATATGGAATTTGCATCTATGGATAAACACATTTTACCTAAGTGGGTGACTACACCTAGAACAATAGAAAGAAAGTAGTTTAACCTTTTCTTATAGAAGATAGATGAGATGGAGGAACTTACTTATATCCTTTCGCTTCCTTGATCTCTTTTGAATCGCTCCCATCGCTCCCACTTGAACTAAACCCTCTCAAAAGGTACCTACATCAAGAGAAACAAAAACAAGAAACGATAAAAGTATACATGATCTATCTACTATAAAACAATGGAATCAAAGACATTGAAACACGTAATCATCAGAATGATCATATGAGAAAAGGAATAGGCTCTTTATTAATGTAGAAGGAAGAGTATCACCCAATATAGTTTGATCCTGTGCCACTCCTCCAGCTTTGGTCCAACCCTCGCCACATCAGAAGCACACTACTCCAACAGGATAACATTGCTTAACATAAACTCAATTCTCAAACTAACATAATTTCCTTACAAACTTCAGATTCTAGCCCCTTGATCACTATGATGAGTGCTCAATTTATAGGAAATGGAGGTGGTTTTTTCATAAATGAGGGTATTGAATGGCCTTCCAAAGTTAGAGTTAGTTTCCATGGAGCAAGGGATGAGAGGATAAGAGGTTAATGAATCCTTAGCCTATCCAATTTTGATCTCATAAGAGGAGATAAGAGATGGGATCCTTCTAGAATCATCTAGAATGAAGGAATATTCCCAGAACCCTATGCAAATTTTGCTCAATCTCGCCTAACACAGGCTAAAGAGGGCCTAAGTGCACTGTAGTGCAGGCCACAATGGGCCTGCCTTCTCTGCAATGCACTGTCTCAAGGCTTAGGATGCACTGGTGTCCCAAGGAGGTATTTCAAGAAGGCTTCAGGCCAGGAAACTTTCATAGAAGGAAGCATTCAATGAGTTGACTTGTCTAGGCCATGTAACAACTGAATTAAGGTTTTATGAACCCTAATAATACTAATCTAAATGTCGGGAGTGATGTGCCCAAATAGACCTATAACAGTTTCCCCCTAAAACATGAATTCAAAAATGATAATGTTGAGTGATATTCTTTATGATGTGATGGAGAGGAACTGAAGCGGACGGTCACCTACATTGATTACAATACATAACATCATGATATTTTGGATTTTTCATGAATTTCTGAGGGAATGCATACCCATTCTCAGCATATAAACTTTTCATTACATGTACATAGATAGTCGTTTACAGATATAGACCCATGATGGGATGAACATCAATGTAAAGCCATCATACAGATGATTTAGCACTTTCTTGAAATTGTAGCCCAGATGGATGAAACTAGATCCAGGGTCTTCTATCTCGTTCAATCCTTCACTCAAGTATGAGTCTAACCATGTGAATAATTGATCTGATGTTGAACATGGGGAGACACCATCTAATTACCAGCCAATGATGCAAGCTGTTACCAGATGTGAGAGAGATCACCAATAATGATAACGATTATCAAGGTACTGCAGTACATTCTACATGGTGTGAATAATTTTTTTGATGTCGAACACCATACAAAGTATTTCAGTCGAAGGCCATTGACATCAACTTGTCGCCAGAAACAAGAAACTTGCCATTGATGTATGCAAGCCCTAAGGTATTGGAAGGGTGTTTCTAAGTCAACTTCTTGGATAATGTGCTAATGTTGGTAAGAAGCGACTCATCAAAGGAGGGCCTTGATGTATCCAACATCAATGACACGAAACAAGTGTAATGATTTGGGAGATGGAATTTGAATAACGACACAAGGTTTAGGAATGGTGGTCGTGAAAATGAAGGTTTAAGAGTATTGCAAAGGATGAGTTTTACTAAGTGACTTCTCTTGAACATGTCGGAGACACTGAATGAATTGGTAGCATTGACCCAAAACCAAAGTGATGGATGGTGTGATAGACCATAGGTATGATAACCATCAAGCAGATAACCCAAACCAAATAGTCATGGAGATGAAGTGAAAGTGTCATGTTCAAGAGCGACTTGCTACCATAAAGTGATTTATCCCTTTTCCCATTTTCCCTAGTCATTGTTGACCATTTCCTCTTTATTTTTTAACAAGCATGAGGAGGATAACATATTCTTGTAGTATAATTCCACCCTTCGGGTGAATCCATCGCTATGTGATGTTTTAACGAGCCTAGCGAAGGTGAAACTCAGTCTTGTCATGATAGACAAGTTTGTCACTATTTGATGTTTTAACGAGTTTAACAACAATGAGAACTCGGTCCTTTTCATGTTTAGAGAGTTTGAAAAAGGACAAAAAGAAAACTCCATAAGCTCATTTTCATAAGTTTGTCTCTCAAGTCCAAAAAAGCGTAAAATAATACAAGAGAGAACCTATTGACCATGTTCAATCAACGTTTTCCTTTTTTGTAAATAATCTATCTCAGTCTGGAAAAGGGTTAAACTTATAGTGAGTAGATGTCATTTCCAATCCGTTAATGAGATGAAAAGGACAAGCGCTCGACAATATTTTCATATTTTGAGAGTATAAAAAGAGCTTAAAGAGGACTCCAGGGGGGTTCCTTTTTCGATGTTTAATAGAGCTTGAAAAAGAGATAAAAGTATGCTCTGTGGTCAAAAGTACAATTCATGATCGTGCAGGTCAAATTCACTATATCAGCTATAACTCTCTTCAAAGAAACACCAAATGGATTAAACATACTTGTTTCATTGGTAAAAATTGATAAAAAACTATAGTTTATTCATTAAATGAACATGAAATAACCATAAAATAAGAATTTACCAAGTCATTTTCACCATTTGATATTTACCATTAAGTTTCGTGCTCTCAACTAGTTTTTTACCTCAAACTTCAATAGCTAATTGCGAGAGATTCTATGGATCATTTGTCGCATCTTCAGGACCAGGTAGGCGATATACCTTTTCTCTTCCATTTAAGTCCATTATTTTGCAGTTTCAGGCAAGTTTTTTAGGTTTTTCAGGTCCCTAGTGTAAATATACTTCGCCCTGGGATCAGTGCAGCTTATCACATCGAAAACTGCATTGCAATGCACCCAAATAGAAGGGTATCTACTCTACAGTGCACTGTCTCAAGGCCTGGGCTATGCTGGGCGCATTTGATAAATTTGTTTCTCCTATTTTACACAAAAATCCTTCAATTTTTTGAATGAAATGGATCCTAACTAAGCTTATGGTTTGATTTTCGGCTTTGATGGGATCATAATGACTATTACTTGGTGAGAAAGAGAGCATGAAGAATAAGATATGGTTTCCCTTAATGATCCACGTACAGTTGAGGCCCTCAGAGGCTGTGGGTTACTCAAATACTTTAGGTTGTCTAGGATGAGGCAACAACTAGAACTATTGCAGTTCCTAGTTCATTCATGGGATCCAGCGGATCGGTATTTTCACATAGGGGGAAACGTGCTCCCATATTGATTGATGATGTTTAATTGCTTACAGGGTTGTCGAGACGTGGTGCCCCCATATCTCTTTCAGGTTCTGCCCGTGGGGTGAATCAGCTAGGGACTACATTCGACAATTCTATCAGCCAGGTACACAGCGTAGCAAGGATGGGAAGATCAACATGAGGGATGTTCGTGATTTTCCTTTGCAAACAATCCTTTTCACTAACGCAAAATTGGCAGGTAGTGTGACACTTCATTTGGTGAACAGATCATATATGCAGTTTGCACTTGAGTGCCTTGAGCCAACTACATTCAACTGGTGTGAGACATTTCTCTCTTCGACGAAAGAGCAGCTGACCAAGGTAAAGAGCAATAAGATGAAGAACTTTAGCTATGGTTTGATCTTGATTTTCTTTACCTTAGAGAGAATTCCATTGATGCAACCTCAGAATGTGTCACTGTGTTTGACTAGTCCTAGATATCCATGGATGCAGAGATGGGTTGAGTTGATGGCTCGACATGCTGGTCAATCATCAATCTCATTTCCTCCTGTATTCTTGATGATCTGAATTGGATCCATAAAATACTGTTAAAGAACCATGGTTGTATCAGGTTGGGACAAATCTCTAAAGAATTCCAAAACAATGATAAAAAACACCCTGAACTAGTGGTAGTGGTAGCTAGTGTGGAATGACGAGGACCTCGGTCAAAGTGCGCTGATCGAGGCCCATGGAGACTGTGTAGGAGGTCAAAGTAGCCCTTGGGAGCCCCATATCAGGAAAAGGAGGTGGATTTTGATGTGCGATTAGCACTAATCGTGCATCTCTGGGCAAACAAGGTCGAAATGGGGGAAGCCCGAGCACTCGGACGCATGGCAAACTGGAGGACCACGGGTGGACAGGGAAAAAGCACTAATTGTAGAAGGTGGGACCTGTGCTCTGGAAAACCTGCGGTATTGATCGGGGCACCCTCAAATGGTAAGAGCTTTGGACAAAAGCGGAGTGATCCCACTCAACGATCGACGCGTGGCAGTGGAGGTGAGAGAAAACCTCCATTGATCGTGTGTTATCGGTCGAGCAGGTCAACTGCGTGGGATGTGCGTATGACGTTGGATATGGGGGACCCAGATCAGACGGTTGAAATTGCACTCGATGGAGGAAGCGGAATCGACGAAGGAATACGCCATGATTTGTAAGGATTTGGGATCCATTTGACCGCCACGGTGGAGGAAAAATGCATCCACGATGTGGCTGAATAAACGAACTGACAAGCAGGCTGGCACTGTTTAGAGGGGGACACGTGGCCACTCCCTGAGCGTTCATGCTGACGTCGAATATGGAACTCCAAGCGCACCTGCAGAAGGTGAATTGATAGAGGTGGAAGAGGAATCGAACAGGCATGGGGATGAATGGCTAAAAGCCATGAATAGAGACAGTCGAATCAGCGAAGTTAGACACAGAGAGAGTCGAGAGACGAAGAAGTGGAACAATGAACCCTAAGAGGAGGACTAAACACAGAGAATAGGAAAGCATAGCAGAAGAGACAGAGGGCCGAGTTGACCAGTAGCAACATCTAGCATCAGAGCTTGAAGATTCAAGCCATCCCATAGAGGAATCTGTCAGGGCTTAGCATCACATTTGGCTCTTTCCGCTGTAGACCCAAAGGTCACAGAGCTGGTAGGAAGAAGAAGAGTCTGTGCACTCTGGTGGCTTGGGGAATCCAAAGACCACCCTGCTAAGCAAACTTGCTTCAGGAGAACTCACATTGAGTCCCTGCATTGTAATTCTCTGCTTAAAGACACAATAAAACAAGGCCACCATTGAAAGCTGGACTAGAGACGTAGCCCTGGAGAATAGGGTGAACTCCTTATTAAAATTGCTTGTATCTTTTTGTTGCTTACTATATTTCTCTACTGTCTTTCCATTTAAATGTCTATGTATTGGCAATCTGATTGATCCATTGCTTAAATAACACAGAACACACACCGACACATGATTTTGTAATCCCTTTTGTTTAATAAATCTTCAACTGATGTCACTCATAGGGTGATTATCAGATCAAGTGGTATCGAAGCTCTAGGCTATAAGGTTAGACAAGCTTGTGTTGGTTTATCTGTGAATACTCACTAGATCAATGCTCAAATTAGGAGAAGGAGAGTTGGTGGAAACTAATCTTGAAATTGGGAGAGTCTATTCTTGGAAGACAATGTCAGAGGAAGGTTCTATGGGGTCGGACCCTCAATTCATAGAGAGTTTCCTAGCTATAAAATATATGGTAGAAGAAATGTATAAGGACTTTAGAAAGCACAAGGATGAGGATTCATCAGGTTCTAAACAAGATAAAGAGGAAGATGATTCTCATTCCCATGACCACTCAAAAGGAAAGGGGAAAGATGAAAGCTTTCTTACACCTCCTAATATCCCTGTGCATAATAAGAAAGCATCTTTGATTAAACTAGATGTTAAATTTGATTTGCCTATATATGATGGAGAGCTAAGTGCTAAAAAGTTGGACAACTGGATTAGACAAATTGATGTGTATTATAGGGTGTAGAACATAGACTCAAACAAGAGTTAGATTCAGCTGGCAAGCCTACACCTAGGAGGCACTGCCTTGGTTTGGTGGGAAGGTAGAACCCAGGCTGATATGAAAAGACATGGTAAGACCATCTCCGTCTGTAGTGAATTTGTTGCTGCAATCAAAAAGCAGTTCTATCCATTGACCTACATGAAACAAGCCATGATGAGTTGGAAAACTCTTCGGCAGTTGAAAGGGAAAAGTGTGCAAGGGTATACTCAAGAGTTCAGAAAGAGAGCATTGATGTTGGGTATCTCATTAGACTCACCAGAAACTCTTTTGAAGTACATTGGTGGTCTACATAGCTACATGAAGCATACCATCCTCATGTTTAATCCCACTAGTATAGATGAGGTATCTATACAAGCTACTCATCTAGAAGCTAGAGGAAAGAATGGAAATCCAGAAGTTGGGGGACCATCCCAACCCACTCTAAGCAAGAGCAAGGAGAAAAGCAAGCAAAAGTGGAAAGCAAAGAAAGCAACACTACACAAAAAGGCAAAGCTTCATGCACTCACTGTAAAAAGGAGGGGCATGATGATGAGCAATGTTGGATTCTGCATCCAGAGCTGAGACCTAAGAAGTTCGAGGGAAAGAAGAAGAAGATTGTTGCAGCTATTCAGAAAGATTTGGGGTCAGACTCAGGAGATGAAAAAATCATTGTAGCCACAGGTATAAAAGGTAAGAATTCTGAAGCATCTACTAGTAATTATGCTCAATTTGTTATTGATGAAGAACATGAGAGAAAAAGACATGAGATTTTCAATATTCGAGTTATTTCCAAAAATCAAAAGATTGATACTTTGTTTTGATAGTGGCTCACAAGTAAATCTAATTTCTGAAGAAATTGTAAAGAAATTGGGATTAGCAACTACACCTCATAAGAAACCATACCCATTAGGATGGTTGAAAGATAAAGCACAACTACAAGTGACTAGACAGTGCAAACTCAAGTTTTCTTTTGGGTCAGCATTTGTAGATGAGGCTAAGTTAGATATAATTCCTTTGGATATATGTGGAATTGTTTTAGGAATCCCTTACTTGTATGATAGAAGGGCTATTTTCTATAGAGCTGAGAACAAGTATCTACTTGTTAAAGATGGAATCGAATACTTTGTAAGAGCTCATAAGCTCAAGAATAATTATACTCTCATAAACTCGGGACAGATGAAAAGAATGATAAATTCATGCAAACAGTTCTTACTGATGGTTGTAAAGGAAAAGAAACCTGATAAAACCAATGTATTTGAGGGCTGTAATGTTGATCAACAAGCTGATATAGAAAATATTGTTTCAGAGTATGATGTCTTGTTTCAAGAACCTAAAGGTCTGCCACCCAAAAAGGGAATAGTACATGATATCATTTTGCAACAAGATGTTCCATTACCTAACATTAGGATGTACAGGTTGTCTACTTTAGAGAATGCTGAAATCAAGAAGCAGGTGCAAGAGTTGCTCGAGAAAGGGTTCATCAAGCCTAGCACATCGCCACCAATCGTTTTGGTGAGAAAGAAAGATGGCTCATGGAGAATTTGCATTGACTACCAAGCACTGAATAAGATAACAATAAAAAATCGTTATCCCCTTCCTCACATAGATGATCTTTTAGATCAATTAAAAGAAGCTATTTATTTCACCAAGCTGGATTTGCACAGTGGATACAATCAGGTCAAAGTTACAGGGCAAGATGCATGGAAGACTGCTTTCAAAACAAAGCAGGAATTGTATGAATGGCTGGTTATGCCTTTTGGCTTAACCAATGCTCCTGCTACTTTCATGAGATTAATGAATGATGTATTCAGACCTTTTCTTGATGATTTCGTTATTGTGTATCTGGATGGCATTCTTATTTTTAGTAAAATGTGGGAAGAACATTTAAAGCATGTTAAGCAGACATTAGATGTTTTGAAAAGAGAAAATATTTATGTTAAACTCTGAAAATGTGAAATTGGCAAAACATCTCTAAACTACTTGGGTCATATAGTAGGGGGAGGTGAATTGAAAATAGATCCCTCTAAGGTGGCAGTTATTGTAAATTGGCCTAAACCCAAGTCTTCTACAGAAGTGATAAGCTTCTTAGGGGCAACATAATATTGGAGAAAGTTCATTCCTAATTTTCCTCAATTGCAACTCCCTTACATGCTTTAACATGATTGAACAAGGTGTTTCAGTGGGGAGGCAAACATCAGAAAGCCTTCGACACCTTAAAAGAGAAGATTAGTACAACACCTGTACTAGCACTACTAGATCTGCAAAGACCATTTGAGATCCAAACTGATGCCAGTGACTATGCCATGGGAGCAGTGTTGACACAGCACGGTAAACCCATATGTTATAATTCCGAGACTTTTAATCCTGCAGTAGTTAACTATCCTACATATGATAAATAATTGTATGCATTAGTTCAGAGTGTGAAAAAGTGGAAACATTACTTAATGGGAAAAGAAACAGTAATACATACTGATCATCAGCTACTTAATTACCTACACTCCCAAACTAAGTTGCAGCAATCAAGACATTATAGGTGGATGGGTTTTCTACAACAGTTTCATTTAGTCATCAGATATAAAATGGGCATACATAACAAGGCTGCAGACATGTTATCTAGACCCATTATAAATGCATCTACCATACTTAAGCATAATTGTGCACTGCATGAAAGCTACAGAGAACAATATGCTCAAGATATGGACTTTAAAGATGTATATGAAACTTTGCGTCAAGGCAAAAGAGTAGAAGAATTAGACTATCATGTGAAGGAATGACTCTTATACCATTGTGGGCAACTCTGCATGCCACAAACTGAGAGGGTAAATATAATTAGGGAAGCACACACTTCTTTGATATCAGGTCACTTTGGAGTATGTAAAACAGTTGCACAAATGCAAAGGTTCTGCTATTGGCCGAAAATGAATGAGACAATTTCTAGATATGTAAGAGGGTGTGCCATGTGTGCTAAAAGCAAGCCCAACAATAGAAAACTAGGCTTGCACACTCCTTTACCAGTTCCTTCTCACCCTTGGGAAAGTGTTTCCATGGATTTTGTTGGAGGACTGCTCAAAGCTAGGAAAGGTCATGATTATCTATATGTTGTTGTCGATAGGTTCAACAAAATGTGTATTTTGATACCTTGTAGTAAACAGATTACAGCTGAACAAACTGCAAAATTATTCTTTGAACATATATGGGTTCATTTTGGATTACCCACTTCTATTGTATCTGATCGAGACACCCGATTTGTGGGGAATTTTTGGTCAAGTCTGTGGGAACTGATGGACACCCAATTGAAGAAAAGCACAACTTTTCATCCACAAACCGATGGCCAGACAAAAGTAGTTAACATGACGGTAATCCAGTTACTGAGAGGATATTGCAGCAAACATCATAAGCTTTGGGATGAACACTTGTGTTATGTGTAGCATGCTTACAACAAAGCCAAACACTCTTCTACACAGAGATCTCCTTTCGAGACCTATTTTGGGTTCCCACCAAGGTCTCCTTTGGATTTTGTCTTTGGTAAAGATACCATGGTTGATGGACACAACAATGTGGACAAGGGACCTAGGTTAATTAAAAAGATCCAGGAGATCCACCAGGCAGTATAGGAACATCTAGAAAAGAGCCAGGCCAAGTACAAGGCTAGGCATGTTAAGCATTGGATGGAGCATAGCTTTCAAGTTAGAGACCAAGTTTGGCTTTATATCAGCAAGGACAGAAGGCAAGGTGAAGGTAAAAAGCTAAAACCTATCAGGTATGGACCCTTTAGGATACTTGAGAATATTGGTGAAAATGATTTTCACCTTGATTTACCAGCTTACATGCACATCTACTCAGTCGTAGATGCAGATTGCTTGAGGTTGTTTGAACCTTCAATAATTGAGGACCCTGAAGAGCAGAGTCAATTACCTTCTGTTGATGACTTGCTACCTGAATATCTTAATGAATTGTGGGAAGACACAATGCTAGATAGGAAGGTAATGATGCCGTACAGTGGAGAAGTGGAATACCTCAGGATAGGGCTCAGAGGTTCAAAGTTGAGTAGTGCGAAGTGGATTGAGATTAGACAAGTGAGAAAGTGATACCATCACTTAGTCGATGCTTGAAAACCAACTTTTGGTGGTCCAAAAGCTCTTTCAGTGGGAAGGCTGTGATTCGAATTGGATCCATAAAAGACTGTTAAAGAACCATGGCTGTATCAAGTCGGGACAAATCTGTAAAGAATTCCCAAATAGTGATAAAAAAACACCCTAAACCAGTGGCAGTGGTAGCCAACGTGGAACGACGAGGACCTCGGTCAAAGAGCGCTGACCAAGGCCCATGGAGACTGCGCAGGAGGTCAAAGTAGCCCCTGGGAGCCCTGGATTGGGAAAAGGAGGTGGATTTTGATGCGCGATTAGTGCTAATCGCACATCACTGGGAAAACAACGCCGAAATGGGGGAAGCCCGAGCACTCAGATGCATGGCGAACCGGAGGACCGCGAGCGGAAAAGGAAAAAGTGCTAATCATGCAAGGCGAGACTTGCGCTCTGGAAAATTAGTGGTATTGATCGAGGCACCCTTAAACGGTAAGAGGTTTGGACAAAAGCGGATGATCCCACTCAACGATTGATGCGTGGCGGTGGAGGTGAGAGAAAACTGCCATTGATCACGCGTTATCGGTCGAGTAGGTCAACCACGTAGGACGTGCATACAATATTGGATCTGGGGGACCCAAATTGGACTGCTGAGGTTGTACTCGATGGAGGAAGAAGAATTGACGAAGGAATACGCCATGATTTGTAAGGATTTGGGATCCGTTTGACCACCATGGTGGAGGAAAAATGCATCCATGATGTAACTGAAGAAACGAACCGATAAGCAGGCTGGCACTGTTCAGAGGGGGACACGTGGCCACTCCCTGAGCGTTCATGCTGATGTTGAACAGGGAACTCCAAGCGCAGTTGCAGAAGGTGAATCAATAGAGGTGGAAGAGGAACCGAACAGGCATGGGGGCGAATGGCTAAAAGCCATGAACAAAGACAGTCGAATCAACGAAGTTAGACACAGAGAGAATCGAGAGACGAAGAAGTGGAACAATGAACCCTGAGAGGAGGACTGAACACAGAGAACAACAAAGCAAAGCAGAAGAGACAGAGGGCCGAGGTGACCAACAGTAGCATCCAGCACCAGAGCTTGAAGATTCAAGCCATCCCATAGAGGAATCTGTCAGGACTGAGCATCACATTTGGCTCTTTCCATTGTAGACCCAAAGGTCACAGAGCTGGTTGGAAGAAGAAGATTTTGTGCACTCCAGTGGTTTGGGGAATCCAAATACCACCTTGCCAAGCAAACCTGCTTCAGGAGAACTCACATTGAGTCCCTGCATTGTAATTCTCTGCTTAAAGACACAATAAAACAAGGCCACCATTGAAAGCTAGACCAGAGACATAGCCCTGGAGAATAGGATGAACTCCTTATTAAAATTGCTTGTGTCTTTGTGTTGCTTACTATATTTCTCTGCTATCTTTCCATTTAAATGTATGTGTATTGGTAATCTGATCGATCCGTTGCTTAAATAACATAGAACACACACCTACACATGAGTCTGTAATACCTTTTGTTTAATAAATCTTCAACTGATGTCACTCATAGGGTGATTATCAGATCACTTCAGTTGGCTCAGTTGCCAACACCTTGTCATTGAGGAGTATCTGTATGCAGGGATGGACTTTCGTGGAGATCCAGATTTGAGGTTACCAGTGGGTGCACAATGGGGTGCTATATATAAAATTTTTTGACCAAGTGTTTTTATTTTTTTTATGTTTCTATATGTTTTTGTGTTTTTAATGTTTCCAAGACTAAACTAAAAATATACTCATGCATGCAGATGTTGGTATTGTTTGACCTATGGGTCATCAACAAGGTGGGTGAACCAACGTGGAGAAATGTTGGTAGAGCAGTTCTCCAGGATTTGGATTTGATCGAGACACTAGCAGAGTTGTAGGATCATATAGAGGGGTTAACGCTTGGTATTCTGGATATCTGGATCAAGGAGTTACTGATGAGGCTACATCGCCATACTATTGGTGTACCTAGCCGTTGGATAAGGCTATTGTGCATGATAGCTCAGGCTGCGACCTGATCATGAGCATCATTAGGTCTACTTAGGATGTTTTTCTATATAAATTTTGAGTTTCAAGGTCAGATTACCAACATGTCTTGGACACCAATTTTGTAAAAACTTTAAAACATCTATCTATTTTTCACTTTCTGTGTATTTATATATGGTTATGTGCAATCCTATTCAACTATTAATGTGAATTGAAAAATTTACTTTTAGATGTGTCACAAACGTCTGTTTAACACATAGTTCGCTAACGAATCAGTTAATGTATTAAAGTTCTTGGAGATGTGTTTATATTGCATGTAATCAAAATTTCTTTCCAAGAGATGAACTCTAAGGAACATACGATAAATTGTTGGATTTCGGACAGTATAAACATTTGTTAGTTGCAATATGACAAGTTGTGAGTCTAGCCTAATGATGATTCGGTGAATTCCAAGTGAAATGGCATCAAAGAGGAGTTCGATCAATGCGTTATACTCAGTGATTTTGTTCATAGTACGACCAATAAAAATCCCTTGAAAGCACTAACTTGCCACTTGGAGCGAATATGGCCTAGGGTACAGAAGATAGGTTCTGCATACTATGACTAACACCATCGGCATAACCAACAAATGGTTCCAAAGATTTTGACATCTGCAACAAATGCAAAGCGGATTACTTAACCACATAAAAACTCTAAAGGTCACACTGTAACACACACATGCAATCAAAGTATATATACAGTGCTTATTAGTACGCAAAATCAGGCATAGTAACGTTTCAAATACATCCCGTTACAGGGCTGCGACAATGGAATTCCATCATAATCAACTAAATCATAAGCACCTTTTGCAAAAAAACACTTGACAATATAGGGCCCCATCCATAAAGGTTCAAATTTCCTTGCTGCTATTTTATCAGCTTCCTGATCATATAGCAAGACCAGGACTCCTTCTGAGAAAATGAGAGGCTTGACATTTCGGTCATATTGCGCCTTTATTTGTTTCTTATGTACTTCGTTAGCCAATGCAACTTCACGATGAGTTTCATCTAGATGGATGAGCTCTAAGAAATGTGATTCTTCTTCAGAAGTGTCAAATAACAGGTCAATCTGTTGAAAATGGCAACAAGAAATGCTAAAAATAGAAGTGCTAAAAATAGCAGTTCGGGTACCAGTGTTGGACATAGCAACAAGGAATGAAAAATGGAAGTGCTAAAAATAGCATTTCGGGATGGATTCCAATTTTAGTTAGTCCTTGAACTAAAATTGAAAAGTAAAATTCGAATTTGATCTTAGCAGCTGTTTGTAAAATAATTAATTAATTCACCTTGAGTTAATTAGTTGGAGAAAATCAGACATGAAGTCTATGTGAAGACATGCAACAATTTCTCCATTTATTAAGGAATTTATCCATTAGTTAAAGAGATAAGGATGAGTTGTAATTAGTTAGCTCAGTTATCTGAGTTAAGTCCAGTTAGATTAGTTCCAACAATTTGTGGAATTAATTGTGAGTTCAGTTAGTTAATGCATGCATGCATGTAGCTGCAGCACTTCAAATAACTGAATATTCTCTCATAAATAACTCATGCATGCCAGTTCAGTCAGAGACCCAGTTGAGATCAGAGGAAGGGACAGTGTACTATCAGTTGGAGGATTTTTCCTACATAGGAAACTCATCCATGCAGAAGGAATTATCTCCTTCAGGTTTGGCAACTATTTCAGAGGTCAGAGCAGTGTGTGAGGTATTATTACACATAGGTGGCAGCTTGAGGACCCAGGAGAAACTGCGCAAGGAAATAGGAGGTTTGGAGGGTAGAGGAGAAGGTTTGTGAGAAGCCTTTGACTATCTATGAGCAGCAGAGGGATTGTACTGAGAGATGGATAGCTTATGAGCTAAAGCGTTGTGTAATCTGGACATATTTCCACTTGTATGATAATACCAATATCGAGGTTTTAGCTGAGGCTTTCCCCAGAGTATTCTTCTGTGTTTCATGTGTATGATTTCTTCTTCTCTGTTATATGTGTTTTGATTGATCTAACTCAAATTGATTAAGGTTTCGTAAAGTTTGATTGTAGAAGTAGATCTAGTATTTTGCTTTAGTATATTGCATTATCAGGTGATCTACAGTGGGAATTTCTACACAATCATGAGTTTTAATGACAGAATTTCACATTGTACCGGCAAGATTTCCTCCAGACCATACACCAATTGAAAAGGTGTGAGTGTAGTTGCATTTCTCACCAAGGTTTGGTAATCCCATAAAGCCGAGTATAGGATTAAATGCCAGTTTCATTTATGAACTCCTATCATTCATTGGAGCATTCACTTAAGGATTTTGTTAATGGCCTCAACTTGTCAATTAGCTTGCGGATAATAAGGAGTAGAACTATCATGTGAAAGTCCTAACTTGGCAGTCAATTTGGTCATCATATGGTTGCAAAAATGCGACCCATGATTTGTAACTATAGCTTGTGGCACACCAAACCATGCAACCACATGGTTGAAGAAGAAAAGAGTAGCCGTCTCATCATTTGTCTTTAATGTAGGCATGGCCTCAACCCATTTCATAAAATAGTCCATGACGACAATTATGTACCCATGCCCTTCGGCTGAGCTAGGGTTACATGTCATAAAGTCGATGCCCCATTTTGCAAATGGTCCAAAATCGATGATAGGATGTAGTGGTACAGGTGCTAATCGTGTTTTGCAGTAAAAAATCTAGCATGCATGACAACTTCTGACAACAATAATGCAATCATTGAATATAGTTGGCTAGAACTAACCAGCCCGAAGAATCTTCTGTGCGATAGCATAACCAGATAAATGTCCACCACAAGCACCAGAATGGAAATCATTCAAAACTTTCTCGGCTTCCTCATGAGTGAGGCATCTCCGTAAAATCGTATTGATACCACGAAGGTAAAGGGTGTCACTAATGATTAGATAATCTTTGGCTTGGTAATGAATACGTCACTGTTGCGAGTGAGAGGTATCGGGCTAGAAAGTTTGGGTCTGGAGATAGATCAATATATCTCCATACCATGGGTTAGATGACGAAATAAAAAACAAAGACTCATCTGGAATTGATGGTTCTATTGTTGAATTGATATCAGTAGAGGGAAGGTCGCAAAGAAGCTCGGTGAAGACTAGAGATTTATTTGATTTGGATTTGATGAATTCCAAGTCAAATTCCTGCAAAATGACAATCCATTTCAAGTATTTCCCCCCAACAATTGACGTGATAGAATGTATGTCATAGGGTTGCAATTAGAAATGACAGTGGTCTTTCAGAGCAGGATATAGTGGCAAAATCTCTATACAACTTGGATAGTAGCCAAAGCTAACTTTTCGACATAAGAGTACTTAAGTTCCGTATCATTGAGATTGCATATAAAATAATAGATCGGATGTTCAGTCCCATCTTCTTCTTGGACTAAAACCATAGCAATGGTTGTATCTGCAGTGGCAAGATATAGGAAATAGTCATTTTGATAATTAGGGGCATACATTAATGATGCTCGAATCAGGGTATCTTTGAGAGAATCAAAGGAAGCTTGCACAACCTGGTCCCAATGGAAGGGTATCCCATTTTTCAAAAGATGAGTAAACCTTTAGCCATTTCAACATAGTTGGGAATGAACC
Organism: Pinus taeda; assembly: GCA_000404065.3. Taxonomy (NCBI): domain Eukaryota; kingdom Viridiplantae; phylum Streptophyta; class Pinopsida; order Pinales; family Pinaceae; genus Pinus; species Pinus taeda. Next base: position 142,743 of record APFE031423893.1, on the reverse strand, counting down.
TCCTTATAAAGTTAGCCTTCCCTTGGAGTCTTTGTAATTGCAATAAATTGGAAGGTGGTGGCAAATCAAGAATTGCATTAACCTTCAAAGGGTCAAGTCAAATTCCTTCTTTAGATGCTACGAAACCAAGAAAATGACTAGAACTAACACAAAACACACATTTATGTGGATTGAGTCAAATTTTGTAGTGTTGGCACTATAAAAATATAACTCTCAGATGTTGCGGGTGATCAACCCATTTCCTTGAATGAGTAGGTAAATCATCTAGATAGGGTTGAACAATGTTTTTGATTTCATGGAAGGCATAATTCATTGCCCTCTGAAATGTTTCCCCCACATTCTTCACACCAAAAATGAGTTTACTATATGCGAATGTGCCCCAGGGACAAATAAAAGTAGTTTTATATTGGTCTTTTGGGCAGATATTGATCTGATTATAGCCATAAAAGCCATCCATAAATGAGAATATTTCACATCTGGCACAGTCATCAATTATCTGGTCGATAAAGGGAGTGGGATAGTTGTCTTTTGGACAAGCATTATTAACATCCCTATAATCAACACACACTCGTATTGTTCCTTTTTTCTTCATGACAGGAACAAGATTGGAAACCCAATTGGTAAGAGGAACGGGGTAAATGAAACTAGCATGCAAATTTTTTCAATTTCTTCTTTTATGGAAGCAACCTTCTTCGGGTGAACATGACAGAGGCATTGTCATACCAATTTGACATCATGATACATTTTAATCTCATGTTAAACTATACTAGAATCAATACCTGGCATTTCCTCATATGAGTAGGCAAATATGTCATGAAATTCATGGAAAAGAGAACGGTAAGTTTCAAGTTTTGATGGAGAACAAGATTTGCCAACATGGATGTTCTCTACAATTCCAGGTTTGGTCGAAATGTCGATAGAAATGGCTTCTTCGATATTTGACAAGTTTCGTTCGGAATTGACTGTGTCTATAAATATAGAATTCGAAAGGAAATCAACAATTGAAAGGTTATTTTGTTCATTTGAAACGTCTTCTATATGATCTAGAAGATGGGATCGACAATGATAATCTTTCCATGGTTATTCTTTTGTCATCATTGATTGGATGATTCCTTCATCAGTAGAAAATGTACATGAAAAAGGATTAGAGGAAGTACCATATTCTAATGAATAGTCAACCCATACAATTGGTGATAATGGATTTGGGTTTGCCGCACAAGCCAAAAACATTGATTGCTATGCAAGCTTAATGGGGCTTAGTGACATGGTTTCATTATGCATATCATCTTTAGAATTACTGGGAATCTTCCATGAATTAGATGAAGTGGAAGATATCATGTTGCAAGTCTCAACTTTTGCAACTTCCGCCATTTGTGATGGTGATGGTAGCAAAAAAGTAACCATTAGGGAATGATCTTTAAAGAGACCTACTCCAACGTTCCAAAGAGATATCAGGGGTCTGTGAATTAACAGAATGCTTCCAGTAGCCTATGAATTAGAGGCAAAGAAGCCGAGTTGATCAATTATTGTGATTCCACTTTTATGAGGGAAAGTGATCATACGAAAGTACATCAAAACCACAGCAGCCATATCATAAACCGAAGGTCTTCCTAGAAAAATTTTGTAGTCAAGGGGTCCGCCAACGAACTCAACTTCAACAATTACAGTTTTTCCCCCTAGTTCTATATGTAGGTTACTTAAAATTCCACAAGGCATATATGTGCGACCATCAAAAGCTTTTAAAGTTGTAGGTGACCATGAAAAAGGCAGGGAGCCAAGTGTTTTCCAGCAACTCATCGACATGACATAAGTAGATGCACCCTCATAAACGATGGTTCGGTGAAAAAGTTTATTCAAAGACTTTACTTGGATCAAGAAAGCTAATTGAGCTGGTAATTGTGGTGTATATCCCACATGGTTAAAAACCACAAGATTGGAAGTCATTATATCAATTCCACCAATTCCTGACAATAAAGGTTGCTTTTGAAAGGGATAGTTTTGGAGCACCTCAAGCGTCAACATAGCAGAAGGTGACTAAGCCAGATCTTCTACTATGTTATAGTTTTGCATTGCTCAAGCTCGAGGGTTGAATGTATACTTACGTGCAACTCCTTTAGGTGGTTTTATTGTTAACTATGGTGTAATGGGCGGTGGAATAGGATTAGACGAAGTCAAAGTCGAAGTATTTGGTTGATCTGAAGCCAGGTTATTCAATGACGATGATGGATTACCATAATAATATTTACTTCACATAGACACCAAAACATCAATTTTAGGCTTAGAGGCAGATAACATAAGCACTTGTGAAGTGGAAGCATGATATGTAGCAACCATGTGAGTCTCTAGATTCAAAGAAGGATCTGTCAACACAATGGATGCACTAGAAGTCTTAAGAAATTTTGAGACTTCAGAGCAGTGAGGTCAGTCTCGTGTAAAATGCTCCTCGTTACAGATTAAACATGGATAACAAGGTTTCCTAGTTGGAGAAGAGGAATCAAATGATTTCTCTTGAGGGGGAGGATTTTGGGGGTCAAAGGTTGAAGGACCAGCTTGCAAAGGTTGAGATACAACTAACTGAGCTTACGACTGTGGTAAAGTCGTAAAGATAGGCGTAGTAGGTATGGATGGGACATATTGCATTGGTTGTGATGGATACATAAGCCTTGGTTGAACAGGCATTGTTGGCTGCCATTGAAAAACAATCACTCTAGGCTGGCCTAAACACGATGGCATACTGCCATATGGTTGCCCCCCAGAAAACGGAGGATAAGGAGATTGTGCATATTGTTCTCCATATGGTGGTAATCCAGTGTAAAGTGGATACATTGGATGGTAACCAGATGGACCAACTTGATATTGACTTGATGTATCAAACTGTTCAGTATCTGTAAGTGAAGAACGAGGTAAAATTCCTGTGGAGGACATAGGTGAAGACCATGGACTAGAAGCAACACCTGAGTGGGCTCCAGATAAATATCAGTAACCCAGTGGGATAGACAGAACACCATACAAATCCGACTAAGGTGTTGTGGTAAACATTGAAGAGGTAGCGATAGAGGATTATGCCACAACTGTAACAAATGGTACAGTGTGGGATGTTGATTCTTCCATAGTCAAATGTCCTAATGAATCAATAGGAGTCTGAAAATAATTAGGATCAAAAGGAGCAGTAAAATGAGGAGTATAAGGATAAAGATAAAGCCCAGGTCCAAACTGAGTTGGAGTTCTCGATGTTTCTTCTTTAGGTTCCTCTTCAATCGAAATCAAACCAGGTGGAAGGGTTTCACCATCAAGTCCGTAATAGATTTCCGGTATATGACCCTGCAGTAAAGGGGAAGTATCAACTATTACAGATGTCTGAGGATAAACCAGTCGACCATCTTTCTGTATGGTAACAACTTCTGATTGTTCGACTTCAAGATCCAAGTGTTCTGGTAAAAGAAAAATAGGTTCAAGTTGAGCTTCTTGAACAAATTTTGGTTCAGAAGTAACTTCTGATTTAACTGTGATAGGTTTAGGATCAACTTCTGGTTGAATATATTCAGGTTTAGAAGTAATTTCTTGTTGAACAACTTTGGGTTGAGAATCAACTTCTTGTTGGAAAACTTGGGTTTTGGTTTCACTAAGTTCACTTTTAGTGTCCTTAGGTAATGATAGAGATTCCACTTCAGTAACAAATGTACTAGTAATTGTAGGAGTAATTGGGGTCACAGTACTTACTGGTATAGGTGACTCTGGTAATTCAGATGAAGAACCAGAAGTTTGTGATGTACTAGATTGAGTTAAATGAGACTGCTTTTGTGGCTAGGTGTAGCTTCAGGGAGTAAAGGCAGTTTACTCACTGTCCTCCCTGAATGACGGGGTAAGGTTTGATGTTCCTCCATGATTGATGATTGATTTTATTACAAAAAGAAATAAACAAAAAGAGGGTAATATAGGCAAAAGGATTACCAAGCAACTATGAACTGCAATATACTACCTCAGTAAACCAAGGACTTAACATACGTGTAGGCAATCTCCCTGAATGATGTGTTTGGTGTATCAAAGTGTGCAAGGTGGCCAACTCGGTTAGCTAAGGATGGATAGCAACCTAATGTAGTCCTCCCATATTTACCCAAAAGTACATGGAGGCCCAATTCGTGTTAACATTGTCTAATGCGAAACTGCATAGTGAGATCATTACTTTATACTTTTCGTACTATAACACCACCGTATATACCCGAAGGTACGTGGACAAGCTACCGTATACTTACGTATGTGGAATCAAGTATCACACTTGGAATGTATCGTAGATAATTAACGACAACTGCTACGTTTTACAACACCGGAACACGTCTCTAGCCTAGAACCTCTAAATGTTATTCATTAGGTGACAATGCTGCATGAGGTTAATTGAGATAACTTTTAAGTTGATCTTGATTAAGAGTTTGTCTTTCAGGTTCACCGCATGACGTCTTTGAAATTCCTAGAATGCAAATATGATGAGAAACATTCTTTTCATTTAATTTGTACAATGAAAACCTTAACTACAAGGGATAGAGCAATCAAAATGTTTAATCAAAGAGCACAGAGCACATCTAATGCAATTTCCCTATATTATCCCTATAAGCACACACAAACCTCTAATTGCATAATGCAAGTTTTTCTTTTCAATTCCCTTAATGTGTAGATGAACAAAAAGAAACTAAATGCACATATAATCAATCAATCTTTTTGCAAGAAAAAAAGACTTTATGGGAGTTCCTTTTTGAAAGAAACGAATACTTTACGACACTTCCTTTTTAGAAAATATTAATCGACTATAAGCTAACTTTGACAATCAATTGATAATGATAAATAAATCATTTAAGAAACACTAAAAAATCAAGGCCAAAGTAGGGTTAGGAGGAGAAATACAACTTGATTTCAGAACCACAAGAATAATTGATCTTTCAGCAAACAACAAGAGAAGAAACTTTGAAGAAATCAAGCCAAAGGTGAGTTTTTAGCCTAAGAGGAATCAACGCAGGCCAGAGAGGGAGATAGTATGCTGCAATGCATTTTCGCTAAGGCAAGGGCTACTCTACAGCACACAGTGTCAAGATCAACACTGTGCTGGTGCCATAGAGTCAAATCAAGAGACATTCAAGCACAATTTTTGACTAAAAACACTTCAAAATGACTGAAATAAGATCAATAAAGTCAAGAAAAGTCTACTAGGGTGTAATATGATGAGGGTAAGCCACAAAGAATGACATTCATTCCCCAGTAGGGTTGTCAATTTGTTATATGGAATTTGCATCTACGGATAAACACATTTTTCCTAGGTGGGTGACTACACCTAGAAAAACAGAAAGAAAGTAGTTTAACATTTTCTTATCGAAGATAGATGAGATGGAGGAACTTACTTGTAGCCTTTCAATTCCTTGATCTCTTTTGAATCACTCTCTTCGCTCCCACTTGAACTAAACCCACTCAAAAGGTACCTTCATCAAGAGAAATAGAAACAAGAAACAATCAAAGTATACATGATATATCTACTATAAAACAATGGAATCAAAGACATTGAAACACATAATCATCACAAATATGAAAAATCATATGAGAAAAGGAATAATCTCCTTATTAATGTAGAAGGAAGAGTATCACCCAATACAATTTGATCCTATGCCACTCCTCCAGCTTTAGTACAACCCTCGTCGCATCCAAAGCATACTACTCTAGCAGCATAACATTGCTTAACATAAATTCAATTCTCAAACCAACAGAATTTCCTTACAAACTTTAGATTCTAGCCGCTTGATCACTATGATGAGTGCTCAATTTATAGGAAATGGAGGTGGTTTTGTCATAAATGAGGGTATTGAATGGCCTTCCAAACTTGGAGTTAGTCTCCATGGAGCAAGGGATGAGTGGATGGGAGGTTAATGGATCCTTAGCCTATCCAATTTCGAGCTCATAGGAGGAGATAAGAGATGGGATCCTTCTAGAATCATCTAGAATGAAGGAATATTCCCAAAACCCTATGCAAATTTCGCTCAATATCGCTTAGCGTAGGCCAAAGAGGGCCTAAGTACACTACAATGTAGGCCACAGTGGGCATGCCTGCTTTGCAGTGCACTGTCTCAAGGCTTAAGTTGCACTGGTGTCCCAAGGAGACATTTTAGGAAGGATTCAGGCCAGGAAACTTTCATAGAAGGAAGCATTCATTGAGTTGACTTGTCTAGGTCATGTAACAACTCAATTAGGGCTTGATGAGCCCTAATAGTATTGATCTGAATGTCGGGAGTGATGTGCCCAAATATACCTGTAACAAGGTGCTAATTTTTTTTTGCTTTCTTCTACACACGTCTTCATAGCTTGCTGATTATTTGACTTATAAGGTTGTTGTGTGCAATTTTCTTTTTAGTGTTCAATATTTTGCTGGTGGAGTGGATGGACTACTTCCTAAGGAGGGTGTGCCCCATTTTTAATCTTCAGAAATGACTTCATGCTGCTCAAGGTGGCTAGATCTTCTTTTGTGTGAGTGAAAAAAGATTTGATTTTGAGTTTTGTTGTAACTATGCAGGCTGCTTATAGGAGGAATCCTCTTCCTGTAGCAGCCATTTAATTCCTCTTCTAGACCTCATTAATGCATGTGGGATTGATGGAAATTCATATGAGGTACAAGGATAGGGTTAAAATATTCAAGAGGTGGTGTAGGTGGTGGAAAAGTTGATGACAAAGTTTTTTCTGATTTTTTACATGTAAGGCAGAGGAATTTGAAGATGGATTTTGGTTAGATGGAGTGGATGAGTGACAAAAGTGGTGTCGGGGGGCCTATATAAACCTTCCCTAAAGAATAAATGACATTTTAACCTCTTTATCCAATTAGACTTCCTCCTGTAGATTCTTCTCAACCATCTTGTAGTACTACATGATCTTCTTGTAGTAATTCAGGACAACTTCCTGTAGCAAACGTGTTTTGTCCATATCTCCCAAATGGTACAATGGATTGACCTGAAATTTTGTGAGCATGTTTCCATCATCCTTATGCACATCCCCATAAAATCCCTTATCCAATAGATGCACAAGTCTTGAGACAATTTAAAAATGGTTGTAGGTGATGGAGGTTGATTTCTCAAAAACTGTGCACTAAAAGTTTGTGAAATTGCTTGGTAATGTTACCATCATCCATATTCATCTCCCATGAAACAACTTTCCACATGGATGCATGAATATCGAGAAAATTCAAAAAGGGTAGTAGGTGATGGAGGTCAATTTATCAAAACTTGTGCACCATAATTTGATGAAATTTCTTGGGCATGTTACTATCATCCATTTGCATCTCCCCCTGAAATAGATTGGAAAAAAGATGCATGGTTTTCAAGATATGAGAAAAATAATTTTTTTCTCTATGTATTTTTGTTTCCTGTGGTAGCTACAAGATCTTCCTGTAGCATTTTAGGACAACATGGAAAATAAGTGGCAAAAGCTTGGGAATGATGAGTGGATGGTGGAAATAGAAGAGGGTGATGGATTTGCAATGCCTTGGTTCTTCTGGAGCATCTGAGCAAAGGAGCAGAAAATCCAAGTTTGAATTCCTTTGAATAGGCTTTTGATTAACTTTTCTTTTGGTGGCTAACTTGGTTTTGTTGCGTGTAGAGGTTGGAGAACACTTACATTGATGAGAGAGAGATACATGGAGCAAATGTTTTTATTTTTTCTTCTTTTTTCTTCTAGGCCTACTAGCCGCCTCAATGAGGTTTTCAACTAGTAGGTCTACCTAGGCACCTCAAAGGAGGTTTTCACCTAGGACCTTTTCTTTTTCTATTTTTTTCTCTTTTTTCCAACCCATTGACTACCTCATGGAGGTTTTCAGTCAATGATCCAATCTTAGGCGCCTCAAAGGAGGTTTTGACTTGAGATTTTCTTTCTTTCTCTTATTTTTCATTTTTTATTTCTTTTCCCATCCTACTCTACTTGAAAAAACAAAATCATTTTCAACTGTAGGAATACTTCCAATGGAGCCACTTGCATAATTAGATGACAGATACAATAATGTGTAGGCTCGAAACATATTCTTTGACATGTACCTGAATGTAAAAGACTAAATTATTTGACTTTGATGATATGAAGCACAATTGAAGAAGAGAGTATTTTTGCAACTTAATGACTGTCTAGAACCATATTTCAATATAGTTGTGATGCCCCTGTCCACTTGCTCATTTGGATCATCTTAGATGTCTTATTCTTCCATGAAATTCAAATCTTCTTCTTTTTGCTGATTATTCTCTTGAACACATAGAGGATCTAATGGTGAACATGAGGGAACTTTTTCAATCTTTGATTCTGACGTATGACCTTCATTAAGTGCAGCCTATAATCCTTTGGTCTTGTCATTTGAATCTTCTTCTTTTGGATGTGGTCCTTCAATGACATCAATATAATCTCTTTTTTGCAATACCTTTCCTCATCTAAGATGAATACCATTTATATCAAGAGGATATGTTTGGAAGTTTTGTGCCTCAAAATTGTAAGTGGGCTGAGCTACTTCATTGTGTGGGTTCAGAAATGGTGGTATAGGTAGTTGAGTGGGAGTGGATATTTGAGATGGATGTGGTTGTGGTTGTGGTTGTGGTGGAGGTGAATGGAAAGTATAACACAGAGTTGGGTATGAAGGATATTGAGGAAAATATCGATGATATTGTGCATGGCTCCCATAAGTTCCTTGCCAACCTTGTTGCCAAGATTGGTTTTACCGTTGAGATGGCCAAGGTTTCCAAGGAAAAGGTGTGTTCCAATTACTTTGAGATGTATGTGCATAAGATTGAAATTGTGAATTAGGATCTTCCCTCATTTTAGGTTGAATAGGTTGCTACGGTCCTCTTGGAGCTACATAACATAGTTGCATTTGCAATTAACTTGCTCCATTGTCCTCTTGGTAAACTGCGTTCAACCTTGGTAATGAGAGGCAATATTTAACATGTGATTTTGCATGCACAACACAAATGTCAACATCTTATTCTTCCTCATATTGCATTCTTAACATTTCTACTTGTTTGCTTAGATTGCTAATAATTTCTGTTTTAAAGTCATCAAACAAATTTCCATGTTTAGCTTGACTTACCGATCTTGATGTTGATTTCCTTACTCTTGCCATTCCTCTTGATATGTGTTTGCATGTTTCACAAATTTCTTAAAATGATAATTGGTATACATCACCTATACTCATGAGATAAAGGAGATCAATCTACTCATCCCTAATTGTTCTAAGTAAGAGGGTTTTTAGTGTGTCAGATCCTAAATGATGTAATTTTTCCCTTGTAACATTATACATGAACCTCTCTATTAGATCCTCAAGGCTCTCATCTTTTTGATTCATTCTAAATATTACTTCTTTAAGATCATGATCTTTATATTTTTCTAGAAATATCTTTTTCATATCATTCCACGATCTTATTGAATTAGTCCCTAAATTCATGAACCATTTAAGAGCTCTATCCTTCAATGTTTCCAGAAACAACCTCAGTTTTTTATTGTTTAATAAGTAACCATAAGATCTATAAAGGATTTCAAATTCAAAGAGAAAGGTTTCTGGATCCTCTAACCTCATCATGGAAGTTGGGAATAAAATATGGAGGGATGTTCTTCATATGCACACTGACATTAGTATCTTGAATGGGGAATCCAAGAAGATCTTCTTCATTGTCATCATCTCCATCCATTTCTTCTACCTTATTTGTCACCTCTTCTTCTTCTACCTTATTTGTCACCTCTTCTTCTTCTACCTACAAAAATGGCTCTTACTACACCACGTGATCAAATGGGCGGGGGGG
>APFE031423893.1:102042-130868 GCA_000404065.3 Pinus taeda | reverse complement strand
ATGCAAAAAGAGAGGTTTAGTGCATTGAAGGATGGTCAGATGGGTCTTTATTTATGTCTAATTTGGAGGCCCATCACCATGAAAACTTGAATGCATCCAGGAAATAGATAATCTGTAACACGCCTCCTCCCATATCTACTTGCTTTCACTGACTTTCCTGTGGTAAACATGAGTTGAGGATTACTATGACATGACTCAACCTCCTATATAAACTTAAGCAAATAGATTTGACAAAACAAGTCCTTACTGACTTCCCTCATGTGCCATAGGACCACCATGAGCTAACCAACCACTCCAGGTGCCCAATCCTTGAGTTAACTTTCTTTTTTAGTTAATCAGACCCCCATTCATTCCCATGACAAGGCCTCCAAGTGATTATAACCCTCTAGTTGCAACATGCCTACTTCCCAGTGGCTACAGTCATTTTCACTCAGTTTTGTGCCAACGACCCTGAGATTTGAGCCACTTTTTCACAGCTAGGATCCATACCTTTGCTAAGAACTTAATGAAACTCCTAGAAATGATAAATAACACAAAGACAAAGCATCTAACACAAAATTTAATCAAGGACTTGACCTATCCCAGTGTAACCATGACATTCATTCCATCAAACACATTGAGAACATAAGATCTATAGGTCATGAATGCATATCTGAACATAGGGATCTGAAACTTATATGAGGTTTACAAAGAAGGATCAATTCCCTCTCAAAATAGCTTCAATAACATCTATTAGGTAATGCATTCATTTATCAATCAAACATGACAAGAGTGATGACTTGAATCTGTCATAGGACCATGCTTATAACCAACATATAACCAAATAAATAAAAATGATGGAAAGGCCATTAAAGCCACATAATAACAAGTACATTTACTCGTGAAATATATGAGGAAATTAGATTTTTTTTTACATATGTGAAAAACAACCAAGTCAGGGACTTCCATGTACCATTCGACCATAGATTAGGTTGAACCAAATATTTCTTTCAGCTAATCACCCTCATGCCATATTCCAAGCATGAATGTGGGATCTCAAGGGATAAACGAATCCATAAAAAACCAAGGGAATCCAAAGGTTAAACCACCTCCACCCTCGCACTACTATGATCTCACCTAAACCCATCTCGAGGTCACAAAACCAAACCGAGATTAGATGCCTCAAAATTCCTTCACCATCCCTTAAGGAATTTCTCGGTCTCCACACACCCGTTGAGGGCTTCGGGGAGAAAACCATATCCACCCCAACCCTTGGGATTTTTCTGAGATCACCTCGCTTGGATCAAAAACCTTCCAGCAATACAAATATCAACCAACAATGAATCTTATCACACCATGGTTAGCAAGGAAAGGATAAAACCACTATTGAAACCCACCAAAATGCATGTCAATAACAACAAATGAACCAAATACACACATTCATATACCATACATGCCAAAACCATCTAGGAAATCATACATGCAACTTGTTACCTGTAAGTATTCTCACCGAATCTACTCGATCCAACCTTTCCTTGTTTGGTCCTTGCTTTCCTTTGCTCTCCTTATCCTTCCTTTGCTTGCTTTCTTTCCTTCTCCTCTTGGTGCTCTTCTAATCTCTGAGACTAATTCCAAAACAAAACTGATAAAAGGCCCCAAACTGATGCTCTGATGTCTTTTTATTATTGATTCCTCTAATTTCTTCATTTTCCTCCTCACATGCAACCTGTGACTTTTCACCTCCCTTTTCTCCTATTTCCCTTTATTTTCATATATAAAATACAAATAATGTCCTTTTTCCTTTTCAAATCTTTTTTCGAATGCCTTTGCCATTTTCCCCTTAGCCATAATAAACAATAAGTGATTCCCACTAGGATACTTTGCCCAAAATTTATCTTGGAATACATGTCCCATGACCTTGGTCCTCATTTCTATTTTCCTTCATTTTTCTCCTCACATGCAACTTGTGACTTTTCACTTCCCTTTTCTCCTATTTTCTCTTATTTTTATAAATAAAATACAAATAATTCTTTTTTTCCTTTTCAAATCCTTTTCCAATTCCTTTTCCAATTCCCCTTTAGCCATAATAAACAACAAGTGATGCTCACTATGATACTTTTCCCAACATTCATCTTGGAATACGTGTCTCATGACCTTTGTCTTATGTTTCCTTTATTAACTTTATTACATGAAATTTTAACCCGGGGTTGTTACAGACCCCTCCCCCTTAGGGTAACACCACCCTTGGTGTTCAATGACACCTATAACTAGAAAAACCACTGAAAAACCAAAACATCTATGCATGGAGCTTTATAACCCAACTCATTGCAGTATTTACAATGAAAAATTTTCTCAAAAGAAAAACAAGCATGACAAACATAACCACATGACACCCATATTTCTTATTGGATATTTATAGCACAACTCATTACGGTATTTACAATATCAACCGTACATAAATATGTACATATAAAAAAAACTCATTTTTCTTCACTGGCAAATAATGAAGTATACATAGCCTGCATCTGATCATCCATCTCCCATGTAGCTTCATTGGGCCCAAAGTGCTTCCACTGCACTTTAACTTGCTTGATTTATATATTATGAAGCATGAGTTGTTTCCGCTACAATATGCACTAACGTTCTAGCTGGAATTCTCCTTTTGGATCCGCCTGCAATACAAATCAATCAACAACATGATCGCCATATTTTACATATCTCTTAAGAAATGAAAACATGTAAAACATCATGGAATTTCAATGTTGGAGGTAGTCCATGTATGTAGGCCACTAGTCCAATCCTCTCAAGGATCTCGAAATCCCCACAATATCGAGGTGCCAACTTGGCACATGATCCAATATTGAAGGAGCTCTTCTTGGGATTAATGCACAAATACACATGATCCGCAACATGAAAATGCTTAAATGCCTTATGTTGGTCAAAATAAATCTTCTGTCTTTCATGTGCTACCTTTAGATTCTTCTTTATAACCTACATTTCTTGTTCCATTTCTACCAACATGTCTAGTCCTATTAATAGCCTGTTCATTGGATCACTCCAGCTGATAGGAGTGTCACAACTCAACCCATAGAGTGCCTCAAATAGACTCGTCATCAATGACTCCTAATACCAATTGTTGTAAGAAAACTCAACCAGTGGAAGATAGTCCTCCCACTTCTGCTACTGATGCATGACATACATCCTCGACATATCCTCCAGGATCCTATTGAACCTCTTTGTATATCCATATATCTATGGATGATAAGCTGTACTAAATGCCAACTCTGTACCAAAACCTGCAAATAACTCCTTCCAAAACCTAGATGTGAACTTAGCATCTATGTCTAACATAATCTTATTCGGAACACCATGAAACCTCACTATCTCTTTTATGAAGACCTGTGCTACCTCACTAGTTGAATACATAATCTTCACCGGAATAAAGTGAGCTACCTTTTTCAACCTGTCAACCACAACCATGATGGAATCATGTTGCCTCAATTTCCTTGGAAAAAACTTAATGAAATCCACATAAATTACCTCCCATTTAAATTCTAGAATAAGAATAGGCTATAAAAAACTAGTTAGGTGCTTATAGTCAGCTTTCACCTCCTGACAATCGAAGCCTTTAGCAACAAAATCTACCACTTCCTTCTTCAGATGCAACTAGTAGTATAAATTCTTCACTGATGTTAATGTATTCTGATATCTTGGGTGAACCTAATATGGCTTAACATGAAATTACCTCAAGATAAGCTTCTTAAGCTCACTGTCATCTGGCACACAGATCCTGTCCCTAAATCTAACCAAGCCATCTGTTGAGAGATGATAGTCCACATCTTGATCACCTATACCTTATTGTAACCTATGCTTAAGTTGTTGGTACCTATCATCCTACTTTCTTGCCTATAGGATTTGACCCTATAAATCCACCCCATAAGAACTCATAGCTACTATATGATTTACCTGTACTCTTCTACTGAGAGCATCTGCAACCTTGTTCTCATTTCCCTTAATGTATCCGATCTCGAAGTCAAACTCACTAATGGTTTCCAACCTCTAGCTTTCCTAGCATTCATATTCGGTTGGTTAAATAGGTACCTCAGTCCATTGTGATGGCTCATCAGTACAAACCTAATTCCTCCACATATTCAATACATGAATGATCGCTGCCAACTCAAGGTCATGAGTCACATAATTTTTCTCGTGCTCATTTAGTTTCCTTGACTCATAACACACCACTTGTCCCTCCTACATCAGGATTCCACCAAGTCTCCTTTTGTAATAATCCATACACACCATGAACTCTTTGTCTCGATATACAATCTTCAAGATTAGAGCTTTTTTTAACAAATGCTTCAACTTCTCAAAATTGGATGCACATTATTCAGTCCATTCAAATAACATTCCTTTCCTATGCAATGATGTAATAGGATATCCAATCAGTGATAAGTTCCTAGTGAACCACCTATAGTAACCTTCTAGCCCCATGAATGATTTGAGCTTATCCACATTCCTAGGAGCTGCCCACTCCATGATAACTCTTATCTTTTCTAGATCCACTACTATGCCTTCCTCGGAAACAACATGTCCTAAGTAATGTACCTATCTCTGAAAGAAGTTGCATTTACTAAGATTGGCATACAACTAATGCTCTCTTAGCAATATCAACACTACTGCTAAGTCTTCAACATTTTCTTCCTCATTCTTAGAATATATAAATATGTCATCAATGAATATAATAACAAATTTGTCCAAATAAGGATGCAACACACTATTCATCAAACACATAAAAGTAACTAGAGAATTAGTCAAACCGAAAGGAACCAAAACAAAATCACAATGCTCATACCTGGTCTGAAAAGCAATCTTGTCAATGTCCTCTTCTTTGATGTGTACTTGATGGTATATGATCTCGAATCAATCTTTGAGAACACTATTTCTCCCTTCAACTAGTCAAACAGGTCATTGATCCTCAACAATAGATACCTATTCTTAATGGTTATCTTGTTTAGATGATTGTAATCAATACACAATCTAATAGTACCATCTTTCTTCTTCATGAACAACACTAGTGCACCCTAAGGTGATACACTTGGTCTAATGTATCCCTTGTCAATAATTTCCTTCAATTGCAACATCAATTCTACTAACTATGTTGTGCTCATCCTGTAAGGTGCCTTTGACATTGGTGTTTCCCCTAGTACCAAATCAATAGAAAATTCCACTTCCATGTGAGGAGGAAACTTTGAAAACTATGCTAGAAAGACATCCTAAAACTGTTGCAATACAAGGTACCTCTTGAATATTTCTGCATCCTCAACATCCTTACCCTTGTCATTGGAAATATGAATTGCAAATAGTACACACCCCTTCCTACAACTGAACTTAGCCTGCATAGTTGTAACCATCCTCAGTGATGTAGGCTTCTTCTTTCCCTACAAGACTCTCTTTTCCCCAATATCATCCAGACACTCAATATCCTTGTCATATATGGTTATGTGGAGGTACAACCAATCCATGCCCAAAATCTACTATATGATCCCAATCAAATCACATTTAAATGTGCAGATGTAGGCATACCAATTACCTCAAATGAACAAGCTCTTACCCAATGATGAACTCTCTTCTCAACACTTGTATCCAACTACACCAACCAAGAATCTGCATGCACTTCTTTTCTCAAACCACACTTATCTAGTAGGTCAGGATTAACATAACTATAATTTTATCTAGGGTTTATCCAAATAGAAACAACTTGACCAAAAAGTTTACCTTTCATTTCAATAATGGATTCCTGGTGATCTACCTTCTTGTGCTACATAATTGCATAGATTCAAGGATTGATATGACCCACATCCCCAACCTTTTGTGCCTCCTGAGAACTATAGATTTGAGGCATGCCACCATGGTACAATGGAAAATCCTTCTTGTCACATATCCAACACTACAACAATCCCCTACCATAACCTCTATTCTTTTGCTCTCCAGGCTGCAACCCATGTCCTTCTCAACTACATTAAACCTCTTGTAAGGAACAACATTCTCTTTCTCACCTGCATCCTGAGGTCATCCCCTCTTCGATGGCCACGTCCTTTTAACTTTCTCATTCCCTTTCAAATCATGCTTAGGGTCAACTTTACACTTTTACTATTCATAACAATGCTTAAGTTGCTTGATGGATTCCTCCAGCGACCGAGGCTAATTAAACTCAATCTGGTCTCTATATGCAACTGGAAGCCCATCGATAAACCTTTGAATCTTTTCTTTCTCATCCTTGAGGTAAGGCACATACCTAAAAAACTCTCGGGTCCTGCTAGTATACTCATTATCTGTCATGGAACCCATCTGCAACTCATAAAAATCCTTAGCTTTGTCAACATAATATCTCTCAAATAGGTACTTCTTCTTGAAGAGTCTCTCAAACTCATCCAAATCAACTCTTCCTCTCGAATTCCCTTGAAATTATTCACATCTTCCCGTCAGATATATTATTTCCCTTTGAGAATGAAGGTAACTATTTTGTGTTTCATATTATCTTAATATTTATGCAATCTGAATAATTCCTTCATCCCAAGCAACTAGGTCTTTGCATCTTCTAAATTATTCATCTGTCCATCAAATGTTGGAGGATCAAATTTATTTAATTCCTCAGGAAAGTACTCACTCCTCCTATAAGGATGATGGAGGTGATGATTGTGATGATGCCTCCTTGATGAGGAACTAGAGTGGTACCCATACAAACCAGTTCTCTTGTCATGTTTATCCAATGATCTACCACCTCTGATAGTGTTCCATATATCTAACATGTATCTTGCTAGAGACCTGATACCATAGGATCCAATAGTATTATCTTCTTGCCCTTGATTAATCCTTAGTTCTCCCTATCTCTACAAGTCTGTCAAACTATGAAGGATGACTAGATTGAGCTCTACCTATTTTTCCTGAGCGCTTGCAAGTCTTTCCTGAGCCTTAGCCAACCTATCATTATCATCCTTCCAACTTCTGATCTCTTCACTAAAACTCCTCAATCTATCTGTAATATCATGACAATACCCATCTCCTTGCTACCCAACTGATCTATTGGGAGACTCACATGAACTATAGTCTACCATTTTTCTCGTCATCTCTGATTCTCTTCTTCCTGCAAGTGTACCATGTCAAATAAACAGAATAGATACCATAACTAAAATCATACCTCAATCATGTTCAGGGGAGGCTTATCTCATCTGCAAAATTAATCCACGTTAACACGATACCTATTTAATCATAATCACATAAATATTCCAACATCATGCATGACAATACCAACTGCATATCATGACCCCATGCATGACAACCATAGCCTTGAAAATACATGCATAATAACATGCATCTAGCCCATTAGGTCCAAGTGTTTGAACTATTCTTTGATACCACTCTATAACATACCTCCTCTCATATCTACCCACTTTCACTGGATTTCCCGGGGTAAGCATGAACTGAGGGTTACTATGAAATGAATCAATATCCTATATAATATTAGGGAAATGGATCCAAAAAACAAGACATTACTAAATTCGGTAAGTGCCACATGACCACCAGGAGCTAACTAACAACTCCAGATACCTAACCCATGAGTTAACTTTCCTTTTCAGTGAAATAGACCCCTAGTCGCCCCCATGAAAATGCCTCCAGGTGACTATAACCCTCAAGTTGCTACCACAAGCATGCTTCCCAACGACTCCAATCCTTTTCACTTAGTTTTGTGCCAATGACCCCAAGATTTGAGCTACTTTTTTAGGGCTAGGATCAAAACCTCTACCCAGAACTTCATGAAACTCCCAAAAATTATAAATAACATAGAGAAAAAACCTCTAAAAAACAATTTAATGAAGGACTTGACCTAGCCCAGTCTAACCATGATAATCATTCCGCCAAACACATTGAGAACATAATATCTACAGGTCATGAATGTATATCTTAATATAGGGATATGGAACTTATCTGAGGTTTACTAAGAAGGACTAATTCCCTCTCACAATAGCTACAATAGCATCTATTAGGTCATGCATTCATTAACCATTCATTTATCAATAAAACATGACAAGATCCATGACTTGAATATGTCATAGAACCATGCTTATAAGCAACATATAACTAGATAAATAACAATGATAGAAAAACCATTAAAGACACATAATAACAAGTACATTTACTCATTAAATAAAAGAGTAACTTAACTCTTTTTAACACAAATGAAAACCAACCAAGTCAAGAACTTCCACGTACCACCCAACCATAGATTGGGCTAAACCAAATATTTCTTTTAGCCAATCACTCGCATGCCATACTCCAATCATGAATGTGTTATCTGATGGGATAAACCAATCCATAAAATACCAAGGGAATATAGAGGTTAAAGCACCTCCACCCTCACACTACCACGATCTCACCTAAATTGGTCTCGAGATCACAAAACCAAACCGATCTTGGATGCCTCAGAATTGGTTCACCATCCCTTGAGGAATTTTCTCGTTTCCACCCACTTGTTGGGGGTTTCCCGGAGAAAACCATTTGCACCCCCAACCCTTGGGATTTTCCTAAGACCACCTCAATCAGAGCCAAAACCTTCTGGAAATACAATTCTCAACTGAGCATGAATCCCATCACATCATGGATATCCATAAATGGCAATGAAAGGCTAAAACCACTGTCGAAACCCAACAAAACCCATTCCAAAGACAACAAATGAACCAAATAGACAGATGCATATACCATCCATGCAAAAAAACAAGATAGGGAATCATACATGCAACCTGCTACCTCCAAGTATTCCTATTGAAACCGCTTGATCCATCGTTTCCTTGCCTGATCATTTCTTTCCATCTGCACCCGCAACCCTTGAGATTTTCCTGAGACCACCTCAATCAAAGCCAAAACCATTTGGAAATCCAAATCTCAACCAAGAATGAATCCCATCACACCATGGTTATCTAGAAATGGAAATGCAAGACTAAAACCACTGTCAAAACCCAACAAACCCCATTCCAAAGACAACTAATGAACCAAATAGACACATTCATATATCATGCATGAAAAAATCAACTAGGGAGTCATACATGCAACCTGTTACCTCCAAGTATTCCTATTGAATCTGCTTGATCCATTCTTTCCTTGCTTGATACTTTCTTTCCTTTTCTCTCCAAAACCAAATTGACAAATGTCCCCAAACTGATGCTCTGATGTATTTTTGTTATTGTGCCTCTAATTTCTTCATTTTTACTCTATTTTCCTCCACTTTCCTCCTCACATGCAACTTGTGACCTTTCACCTCCAGTTTCTCTTATTTTCCTTTATTTTCACAAATAAAATACCAATATTCATGTAATAAAGTTAATAAAAGCAAAATGAGACCAAGGTCATGGGACACATATTCCAAAGGAGGTTAGATAATCCCAACTCACTCGATCATATGCCTTAGACAGATCCAATTTAACCAACATGCCTGCTTTTTTTTTAAACTTTTGAGTGAGTGGATAATATTCGATACTACAATAAATATATCCGAGATTTGCCTGCATTTTACAAACCCAATCTGTTCTAGAGATAAAAAAACTTCATCATTGGTTTCAAGTTATTAACAATAATTGTAGAAATCACTTTGTAAATAAAGTTACATAAGGAAATAGGTTGAAAGCCACTGGGATTCTCTGACTACCCAAATTTTGGGATGAGTGTAAAGAAAGTAGCATGCAATCCTGACCACATAGTCTGCATTTGTCGAGATTTCTCCACCACCTCATAGATTTCCTGGCCCAAGAAAATCCATGTCGCCGTGAAGAAATTGTAGTGAACTCATCAGAGCTAGGTGATTTATTATGACGCCAATATAATATAACATCCTCCACTTCTTGAAAAGAAACATGATGCATCAGAGTAGAGTTTTTCTCTGGACTGACAAGATTTAGAATACATGCAACAATATTATTAATGGTAGGTTGTCGAGCAAGAGAGGGACCTATTAGTACTTTCTTATGATAATCAATCAATTCCTCCTCTAATTCCTCGTGTTGTAGTTTATGTTGTCCATCAGTACCCGTCAATGAAAAAATTTGATTTAGGTGCCTACACTAATTCGTTAATTTGTGAAAGAATAAAGAGTCCCTCTCCCCCTCCTGCAACCACCAAACTCTTAATTTTTGGCACCAAAGTGTTTCTTCCTACTATTTTCAAGTCTCTAACTCATTTAGGGTACACCCCTCTACCATCACCATCTCGTTCGTGAACTCTTCCAATAACTTCTTCATTTTTTCTTTCAAATGTTGTCTTTGCTAAAACATATGACCAAGTTAAGGTCCAATGGGACATGTATAGTCCTAGATTTTCTACCTTAGAAGACAAAAAAAACCATATGCTAGAATTATCCCAACCTATTTTGATTTTGAAGAACTTAAAACTTTATCTTGTATATCCTTACTTTATTTTATCCAGATACATAAGAATATCATTTTGAACTTATCTATAACTATGAAGAGTTACACGTGAGAATGTTATTTCAAATCATTATGTTTTGTCATGTATGCTTAGTTAAATATGTACACATTGCAGGGACATGGATGTCAATGTGAATTATGATATGAATGAAATGTCACATTAGGGGAATTTTTAGGTCTAAAATGGGCCTCCTAAGGAAATTATAAAATAATAGTGGAAATAATAAAATAAGATAAGGTTACATCATCAAATTTGAGAGGGAAAAGAGAAAAACCGATTTTTTCAACTCGTATTTTCAACTTATCTCCTTATGGGTTTACTCAAATTTCGAGCAGAAACACTTGTTGGATGTAGAATTTGATTCCTCATATAAGAGTACCCATGTTGAATACTTTCAATGGAGCATGCTACACCAAAAATGAGAAATACATGAAAAATGTGATTGCAATCACATTTTTTCATGTATTTCTTATTTTTCGTGTAGTAGGGTCCATTGAAAGTATGAAACATGGGTACTCTTTGGATGAGGAATTAATTTTTCATCTAATGAGTACTCCCGCTCAAAATTTGAGTAAAACATTAGGGAGATAAGTTGAAAAAGTAGTTTTATTTTTTAATAATTTTTTAATCGTTTTACCTTTTTACTCCAAAAATGGTGAATCACTCCCCATGGTTAACATCATCAACTTGAATCCTATTTGTTGTTATAAAGTTTGTTTTGGTTGCACATTTTTCTTAAGAGGCCCATTTTAGACTCAAAATTCCCCTAATGAAAAAATTATGTTTTACTTAGTAGCATGCATGATTATGTTAAATACTATATATTTCTTATTATTGATGAGATAGATATAATTGTAGTGGCCACACTTGAGTAACTAATGTGAAAGATAAATACAAGTATATTGACTAGACATAGCCAAATGTGTTATATGAACTCAAAGATCAATATCATATATATCAATAAATATGAATGCTGGAAACTGGTTTTTTGAATCTATTTTGGTTTTGAATATATTGATGTATATGTTATGATGTGTAAACAAGTGTTTATATTTCCAATGATATTGTTATTTTGGATTTGAATATATTGATGCATATGTTATGATGTGTAGACAAGTGTTCATATTGCAGATGATATTATTAGTAAATTGACCACGTGATGAAAAAATCCAAGAACAATTAAGGATTAATGAGATTCCATGATAGGGAGTTGACCTTGGTTCTACTAGGAGGGGTGGAGGTGTTTCCCACCATTTTTCTTCCGAAACCCAAAGTCATGGGAGGAATTTGCAAGTTGTGTTTGCCTAGATGTGTGATGACGACTTCCAAATTCCTATTGGGGAAGTTAAGTAGATGTAGCCAATGCTCCCACCATTGGGGTTTCATGGATGGTTAGGTCAGTATAGCTGATGAGATGGCATATTCTAGTGGAGGGAATATAGGATGGGAGAGGAACATATTAGGATTGATAGGATGATTATAGAATAACTTGGGAACTTTGTTGGGTTAGGGCATGACTGCTAAATTTGTAAATCAATAAATGTTCAAAACACATATTTTAAAGTGTCCTCACATTATAAACAAGAATTCAATCATGGAACACAATCCTTACATAATTATACTAATCATTAAAGTAATTACGGATATACCATATAAACCCTAAATTTAGGACGAATTTTTTAGAAGGAAGGGTGTATGTAATGGGCCATATCGAATTATGAGCATAATAAAACTATTAGCATGCCTATGAGGCATGCATATGATATCTACATATGCATGCATTACATGCACTGCACTAGTATACATACTAATTGATTATGAAGAATGTACAAGTATAGGATAAACAAATTAATTATTGAAAGTACTAATTAAGTACCTAATTCGCAAGAATATAATAAATATATTGAGTAAGGCATTTATGTGTATACAAGAATCATAATATGTATCTATAATCTATTATACAGAATAACATGTTAATATAATATACTACACAAAATAGAAAGAAAATATATATATATTATATAAAATTAAAAAGATTATAGATATATATAATAAGATATATATATATTATATATATATATATATAATATAATATTAATATAATATACAAAATATGAAAATATAATATGTATTATAAAAATAAAAAGAAATAAATATATATCATACAGAAAAAAACATAATAGTTAATACACTCTAAACCCTTTAATATTTATGAAAGTGGTAGATATTATCCGCTCAGAGTTCAAAAGAAAAAACAGATTTGGTAAACCATCATCACAAAGGATGGACCATCACCTACGTAATCATAAAGACTTCCGCCTACGTAATATAAATACCGTTATCCTTCTGATAGGTGGATGACTAGCATTAAATGGGAAGTGACTGACTAAGGTTTTTGGGAGATTATTATATGAAGAGGTGGTGGGGAAATGAACCTCTAGATATAAGGGGACTAAAGGAGATGAAGAAGGGGGTTGTTAGGTCCCTATATTACTAGTGTAGACCCCTTATTGTTATTGCTAGTGTAGCCCCCTTATTGTTATTGTTAGTGTAGCTCACTATTGTCATTGTTGTTCCCAATATGTACCCCTATTATTGTTATTGTTGGTGTAGCACCTTATTGTTATTGTTGTGCCCATGTAGCCCCCATATTGTTATTGTTTTTCCCCATAAAATCCCACTATTATTATTGTTGTGCCTTTAAATTATTATTGTTATGTAGGCTCTAATTATATTGTGACCCCTTAGACTCCTATACATACCAAGGAGGTCTTGTCATTTTGTATCATCCAATAATTGTTCATTTATGTGATGTAAAGGATGTTTCTCCCTCAAAGAAGTTGATTTTCAAGTCGATGATCTATCTTTTCTTCCATTTTTTTATATGGTTGCATAACATTGAGTATTAGAGCTTTGGATTCTAGGGTTTTGTTGCTTCAAACATGCCATCTTGGAATTTTACCTATAAATTATATGAAGCTTAAGAAGCTGAAATTTCAACCATGTGGAGTGGAAGTCTTGGTCAAATTGGCGTATAAATTTCAGATCTTGGTTCACTATATTTGATGAGATATGGTCTGAAGAAGTTAGGATTTATGCATGCTCCAAAATTCAGTCTCAAACAGGTGACCTAGGGAAAATCGTCATAACATTCTTCTCAAGCATCAAATTTGAATTCTATAAAATGTGACTAAAAGTGCACAGGCTGTAGTTTCTTGTTTATTAATTTCATGCTCAACAGTTAAAAAAGTGAAACGTGGTATCTCGTACAAGTTTGCTCTACTAAAATAGTACATAATCAAGTCATCCTGTGATATTTGGAATAACTTTATATTGAAGAACCCAATATTGGTATGAATTGTGGAATTGTAAAGAAGACTTAGAGTGAAACTATAGGACCAATTTTCAGATCTTAGGAGGTTGAAAATTTATATATACAACAGTTTCAATATCAAGCTCCAAAAAGCAAGAAGAAAAAGGTGTGTATTTTTTTAAATTTGCATAATTTTTGTTTGAAAAATTAGTTTGAAGTAATTCGACGAGAATAGTAAAGCATAGATATAGTTATTTGGTTCTAATATGCCTTGAAACAAAAAAATTGATACTCTCAGTAAGCAACCAAAAATCTTTACTATGACACTTGAAGAAGAGGAAGAAATGCAACATGATATATCAAAATTATGCGACCAAGTGCAAAAAATTTCGCTTTCGCAAAGAGTAACAAAAAATGAAATGGAATCTAATATGGATGGTTTGAAGAATGGTTTAAAATAATACATGCAATGTTTGAAGGATGGATTAAACACAGACATGGAATGTTTGAAGGATGGGTTAGAAGCATACATAGAAGGTTTGAAGGAAGGTTTGACAAAGTTGCTACAATAAATGGATGTTAATAATGATTTTAGAGACTCTAACTTTGGATTTAATACCAACCACATTCCAAAGAGCGATATGAGGAAGTTTGATGACAAGTATTCGGTAACATGGATATTATAGATGGAGCATTATTTTGATCTACATGACGTGCAACACACACAAAAGGTGCACATTGCATCTTTATATTTAGAACCAAATCAATTTGTATGGTATTTATTGCTTTGTTATTGTAAACCACTTTTCACTTGGTCAATTTTTACGGAGGAAATGATATCACATTATGAGGATACAAAGAGCAACGCCTTCTTTAGCGAATCGATAAATCTCAAACAAAATGGTTCAATGGCAGAGCACATTGAGGATTTCCAAAAATGAATATCAGGGTAACTAATATTCCAAAGGAGCATAGGATTGATGTATTTATATTGACTTTTAAGGATAAAATCCAAAATGAGGTTCTCCTTTGGGAACATGATTCATTGGAGAAGGCATTCAAGGTGGCAAGAAAAGTTGAAAGAAAAATTATGGAAACAAGGAAGTCTACCACTCACAACTATAAATATGGAAGTGTTTATATTCATATATTTCCACAACCTACAAAGTTGACACCACAAAAATTGGAGGAAAAAATAGAAAAACAAATTTGTTACATTTGTGATAGAAAATCCATTAAAGGTCACAAGTGCGTTGAGAAGAAATTATTTTACATAGATTGTAAAGAGGAGGAATAAAAGGAACAAGAAACATCAAAAGAAGCAGATATACACCAGGAACAAACCCCAAAGAAAGAAGAAATGAATCTGACCATATCTTGCAATGCTTTGTTGGAAATTAAGACTCATCAAACTCTCAAGATAGAAGGATATATTAAGAAGAAAAATGCAATAGTGTTGATTGATATCAAGTAGTACCCATAAGATAGCTAAGGAATTGAATTTCTCTCCATATCCAACACCAAAGTGTCAAGTAATGGTTGCAAATGGAGGAACTATACATTTATTTGGAAAGTGTCATAATATCAAGATAACCATGGGGGAATATGTATTGAATAGTCCAATGCTTTCCATTCTAATGGGTGGTGTTGATGTTATATTAGGAAACAATTGTTACAATCTTTAGGGATGATAAATTTTAATTTTCAAGAACTTTTTCTTGAATTTGTTTTGGGAAGGAATGGAAATTAAATTAAGGGGCATCAAAAATAAACCAGAGAACATAATGAGCAAGTCTAATGGCATGAAAAATATTTTTAAGAAAGAAAAATGGGGTGTAACAATTATGCTCACTAGAGGTTTAAACATCGAAATCATCTATTTCTCCAGATCTCTAAAAAGCATTGGATAGTCATTCCAGGGTATTTGAGACTCCCAAAGACCTCCCACCTATTTGTGATTATAACCATGATATTCACTTGATTCCAAAAATTGTTCATCCAAACATCAGGCCTTATAGATATCCCTATTCCCAGAAGAGTGAAAATGAACGTATGGTTGCAAAAATGTTAGAGGTTGGTGTAATTCAACCTAGTCAAAGTTCTTTCTTTTCTCAAGTAGTGTTGGTGCACAATAAGGATGGATCATGGCGTATGTGTCCGGATTATAGGGAGCTCAACAAGCTCACTATTAAATATAAATTTCCCATTCCTACCATTGATGAATTTTTGGATGAATTACATGGAGAAATTTACTTCACCAAGATGGATCTTTGTTTAGGATATCATCAAATTAGAATAAAGAATGAAGACATTACAAAAGCAACATTCAGAAATCATGAAGTTCATTATGAATTTTTGGTCATGGATTTTGGCCTTACTAATGCACCTTCAACATTTCAAGGTTTGATAAATTCCATTTCAAACCCTTCCTTAGAAAATTTGTGTTAGTATTTTTTTATGATATACTAATCTACAACAAGTCTTGGAAGGATCATGTTCAACATGTTGACAAAGTGCTCAAACTATTGGAGGAGAATCAATTATATGCAAAAACCTCAAAAATTTTCTTTGGAGTACAAGAGATGGAATATTTGGGTCATATTGTATCTCATGAGGGTGTTAAGGTAGACCCTAACAAAATTAAATGCATTAAGGAATGGAAAATCCACACAACCCTAAAGAATCTTCAAGGATTTCTCAGGTTGACATGGTATTATCACAAGTTTTTCAAGAATTGTGGGAGAATAACATCACCTCTAATGAAATTACTGAAGAAAGATGCATTTTCTTAGAATCAAGAAGAAACTAAGGCCTTTGAACATCTTAAAGAGTAAACGTGCCAAGCACTAGTCCCTTTGAACATCTTAAAGAGTAAATGTGCCAAGCACTAGTCTTAGCTACACAAGAGTTCTCAAAAACCATTATTATGGAATGTGATGTCTTAGGAAATGGAATCGATGTTGTTTTAATGCAAGGAATACCCATTTCTTGTTGTCCAATCAAGGGAAAGTATTTACACAAACCTATTTATGAGAAGGAAATGTTGGCAATACTACATGCACTAAAGAAATTGCGACCTTAAGTAATGGGAAGACACTTCAAGGTAAAAATATATCACAATAGTCTTAGATACTTTTTGGAAAAAATATTATCTTCAGAAGAGTAACAAAAATGGGTCACAAATATGGTGGGTTATGAATTTTAAATCATATACAAAAAAGGGAAGAAATTTTTTTTTGTGACTCCACTCTCAAGAATGGATGAGGATGTGGAAGCATTGTCTGTGCCATTTCTATTATCCAAACTGATTAGATAAGAGAAACAAGGATTGAATGGAAGAATGATGATGATGTGTGGACACTTATTCAAAACTGACAACAAGGCCTCTGTACATCTGATACATTTATATGGAAAAATGATTCATTATGGTACAAAGATTGCTTACATGTTTGTAAGAATTCCCAATGTAGAAAAAAATATTCTTTTAGAATTGCACACCTCCCACTTAGGAGGGCACTCGGGATTTTTAACTTACCATAGGGTTAAGAAGGAATTTTTTGGGATGGCCTTAAATATGATATTCAGAATTTTGTGGTAGAATGTTTTGTTTTCCAACAAAATAAAGTTGATACAATTAAGATCTCAGGTCTATTACAACCTTTAGACATTCCAAGTGAGTGTTAGCAGGTGGTCTTAATGGATTTTATCACAGGTTTACCCAAGTCTGAAGGAAAGAGTGTCATCATGGTGGTACTTGATAGACTTACCAATATGTGCACATTTGTCCATTATCTCATCCTTTTAAACCCAGTATAGTTGCTACTGCATTTATGGAAACAATTCAAAATCTACATGGAATCCCAAAGGTTATTATAAGTGACAAAGATACCATTTTCATTTGAAAGTTTTGGACGAAATTATTTTCTTGTCTTGGTACTCAATTAGCTCATTCCTTATATTATCATCCTCAATCTGGTGGAAAAACTAATATAGTGAATAAATGTTAGGAAGGATATCTTCATTTCTTTGTATTTGATAAACAAACACATTGTGTCAAGTTGTTACCTTTGGATGAATGGTGGTATAACGCTTCCTTCCATACTGCAGCAAAAATGACATCATTTATGGCACTTTATGGATAACATCCACTGCCCATCACATCACATTTAAGAGAAAAATCTAAGGTTCAAGTAGTGGAAGATCACATTGAGCATCAACAACAACTTCTCCAACTCTTAAAGGATAACCTCACTCTGGTACAGAATCAAATGAAACAACATGCATATCAACATCACAACGAAATAAGTTTTGATGTAACTGAATGGGTATTTTTAAGGCTACAACCATACAAACAAATGTCCACCAAGTATTATGGTCCTTACAAAGTGTTGCAAAATATTTGTACTATGGAATACAAATGGAGTTTCCTGCATCTTCCCGAGTACACTCAGTTTTCCATGTTTCATGGTTAAAGAAGGTTTATCGGTGACAAGCTCCCAGTTCAAACAATGTCACCAAAACTTAATGAAAAAAGGACAATTCATATTGGATCTTGAAGTAGTCATGGAAACAAGAACCCAACAACTACAAAATCGATCAATTTAGAATATATGATTAAGTGGAAGAGCTTACTTGCTAAAGATTCCACATGGGAGGATGAGAATTTTATACAAAAGCATCCAAAACTACTCAAGCAATGAGGAAACTACCTTTTTGAAGGAGAGGGGCATATTAGGTCCCTATAATACTAGTATGGCCCCCTTGTTGTTATTATTAGTGTAGTCCTTCCATTTTTTTATTGTTAGTGTAGCCCTCCTATTATTATTGTTGTGCCCATGTAGCCCCCATATTATTATTGTTGTGCCCCATAGAATCCCACTATTATTATTGTTGTGCCCTTACATTATTATTGTTATGTGGGCTCTATTATATTGTGTCCCCTTATACTCCTATATATACCAAGGAGGTATTGTCATTATCTAAGAATTGTTCATTTATGTGATGTAAAGGATGTTACCCCCTCGAAGAGGCTAATTCTCAAGTCGTTGATCTATCTTTTCTTCTGTTTTGTGATATGGTTTCATAATAGGGGTTCTCGTGGAAGGGAGATCGAAGGAAACAATGAATTATGAAGAAGAAGGAGGGGTACAAATTGAGGGATGAACTTGGGGCTTGATATTGAACTAAAAATTGGAAACTTTATCTTGGTTCTTGCAATTTTGGGCACGGGGCTAGAAGACTTCGATCTCGAAGTACTCTGGGTCTAGGAACCAAAGAGGTTGATCCTAGATAGGAAAGACGAATCAAGAAGTTTGGTAAAGAAGGAATGTGACTTAGAGCAATGATACGAGATAAATACGTATGTACTTGTATTTATTTTGATAGATTCAACATAAAATTTTGCTTCTCTAATTGAAATGTAATTATCAAAACCCTACACATTCTATATATAATATTTTTTAAAAACTTTAAATACTTATAGCATAAGTGAACATGTATTTTTTAAAATTATTATTTGTAAGTTAAAGACTTTATTGCCTCAAAAACTCATTACATCACCATATATTTGTTATCTATTAATGGTTTTCCAGGACTTACGAAGGTGGTCTCAATTTCCCATGAGGGAAACCATATTTGTGGATCACCTTCTAAGAAAATGTCATATAGTCATACGAATACAAAAATAACCAAAAATCAACCATATTGTCAACTATCAACTGCATGAGGAAATATTTCTAAAGAGAATGAAACTTCTAGTATCCAAGGAGGTCACAGGTTCTAGAACTTGAGCATTGGAACCAGAGGGCATTGAAGGTTCAATCTCACACCATAGGTGCCTCTCCAAGTGAGTTTTCCAAGCTTCTATGTTTTCCACACAAAAATGTTGAGATATTTGATTATCTTTAACATCATTCAAAGCAACAATTATGTTGTATTGTTTCTATTGTTTTTCCTTTAAAAATCTACCAAGGAGAGTTTTGAGTTGCTAGTGGAGAGTGATTGATTTGATATACTGATTTTGTCTTCCCCTAGTATGAATAGGGTTAGGAACCCATTAAGAGACATCTTCAATAATCTTAGAGTCAAAATAAACAAGATGTTCATAATTAAGCATAGTTTCCAAACACCAAATATTTGCATAGATTTTTGGAGGAATGACAACAAGTTAAATAACTACTACCTCATGCACTTGATTTTGGGAGTGAGTTTGAGTTTTAGTAGCTTTGTCACCCTCACCTTCACAACTTCCATCACCTCCATGGCTGCCCTGACCACCTTGACAGTTGAGCATTTTCTAACGAGGTTTGGAGCTCATAATTATTAGATACCATGGGAGTGGTACACAAGTGAGAAAATTCGCAAAGATAGAGCAAGAACATGAATAAGCACAAAAAAGTGTTAGAAAATTATATATTACATAGCAACAAAACACATAAAATATATTGCAGAAATACAAACACAAAAAACACATAAAACAAGGGAGACACAGATATACGTGGTGCACCTAATTTGGGCTACGTCTACGGAGAAACAACCAGTCCTTCCTTTTATATTATCCAACAAACTGAAGAGATACAACCTACAATAGATCTGTTGTAATTCCCTTTTCTCTCTTGCTCAATCTCCTCTCTCTTTCTCACTCAAGATACAGATCTACATAGACGCAATATAGTTCCCTCATATATAGCGAGAGGTTGCATTCTAGGGAAAAAAACCCTAAATTAAACATAACTACTACCGTCAGATCTTCGCTTAATGAATGGCTCAAATTGACTACGAAATTACAAAATTTTACAAGGAAATTTTACATCTATTTTTAGCTTCGGGGGTGTTTCCCCTGATCCCCCGCCAGGGGGGGCTCCCAAAGGTCGCAGTCATCCCCCCTGGATCCCCCCCATAGCGTAAATATTATGGGCGGTGTTGCTACCACATTATGAATTGGGGTCCAATGCAGTGATACCTCTGAATAAAGAAGATAATTAGGCTCCACACCCAACAAAATGGAATTAGGGATTAGGTCCATGTAAGAGCTAAACAACAAAAGGATCCAACAGAAAAGTGAAAAATAGTGTGGCACCGATTCAAGGGAAAATTATCATACCTCCCTCCTTGACCATATATAGAAAAATCAACCCAAACTCTAACTAGGAAATCACCCACAATATAGTTTTCAGAAATAAAGAGAGAAGAGACAGAGGTATCTGAAAGTACCACTAATGAATGTGCATGAAATTTCCCAAATAACCAACAACTTCAAAATGAAGAGCTCCCCCCGGTAGATGCAGAAGCTAGATACCAATTCTCGACTAATACGATAAGATGCAGAAGATCAACTATATTATGGAGTCTCTATTTTTTCTAGCTCTATAGTTTCTCCATTGCACAAGAACCACATCCATACCATTTTAAGAAACAACCCAACACCACAACCAAATTCCAAAGGGATCTTCAAACCATTCCAAACCTGAAGTTGCATTAAGGAAAAGAACACAAGAAATTATCTAGAAAATTTTCCATAATAAAGTAAGACCCTCCTATCATAGACATGCATGCATTGGAGATGGAAGATCCTCTTTCTTGTGCACACACCATTGTGAACGTCTGGTAACAAAAACTAGAGTAATTATATTAACCTCCTCCACCATAGTTATTAATCCAACTATATGAAAACACATGTGGGGGTAGGCCACCCTACCCCAATCTTAAATCTTGCTTGAGGCGGTGGGGTGGTGGGCTCACCCCCCAACACCTTGCCTTTCCTAGGTGTGTACCACCATTAGGGAAAATTAATTTTTAAAATTTTATGAATAATTTTTAATAAAAATATTTATTTTTACTTTTTAATATTAAATATTATTGATTATTATATAATTTATTATTTATTTATTTAAAAGTATAAATATTATCTTTAATATTTTGTAAATAATATTTAATATCAGTTTATGAACATGTAAAATATGTAAATGTCTCCCTTTACATTTAACCACACAACTCAGTTCATCAAATTATATTTTAAATAAATCGACCTAGATCCATTTTAACTCTAAATCTAGCAAGCGTCGAGAGGGATCAAATCTCTTTTCACTCTAAAAGAGATTTTCATATCAAGAGATTTGATCCCTCTCGGTGCTTTGTAGATCCCGAGTTAAGATGGATTTGATCTAATTTCCCCCTTTAAATAAGCTATAATCCACACAAATAACATGGGTCAATACCATGTTTTTTCATAAAATTGGAGCTAAAAAACCATTGATAACTTGAGGAATCCAAGTTTACCTTAACTACCAAAGAAATAATAATAACAACAACAACAACAACAACAACAACAACAACAACAACGACAACAACAATAACAATAATAAAAATAATTAATTATTTTTATTTTATTTTGATGGAGTCAAAATGTTTGCAGGACATTACATTACGTTAGACATCTCTACCATATTGGGCTAGAGAGCGCCTCTCAGTGCAATTATATGTAAATTTATCATTAATATACTGATACTATTTTCATCATTGTTATAAACACTTTCACTGTTTCTTTTTTTAAGATTATGCATCTTTCACCTGGATGGAGTGTTCTTCAGGAAAAAGTGTGGTGGGGGGGGAGGGGGAGGGAGATAGTGCGATGGAGGGATGATTTTCCACTACCGTTCCTAGCCAAGTGGCAAGGGACACGGAAACATTCCCATACAAGGGAATAAATGAATGCCAAACTGTTAACACCTCACTTGAGGTGAGCAGTATTTTGGATCCTCTTTCTGAAGATCATGCATCACAAATGCCTTGAGGAGTTTTTTCTCTGCAAGGATGGTCCCATCCCCACATGGGAAATGAATGGAATTTTTTTGATTATAAATTTGTCTCCCCTTCTGGTGTGAGCCTATATGAACTCTAACACTAGAAGCTTTGCGTCATGGTGAGTTACGCCATCTTCTACTCTGAGCTCTCTCTACGGGGTGCTCTATATGGCTTAACTCAATGAAACCCGATGAGGCCCGATCACAACTTCCATCCTTGTCCTTGGTAGATGGAGTTTTAGTCACATTATTTAGAATTCTTGGTTTTATAGGGCTACTTTCCTTCTGCCCCTTTGGTTGGCAAGTTAAGGCATGTTGTTTATGTTTCCAGAATTAGCTCATCTGCATGTAGGTTGGAACACTCACTTGGGAGTAGGTGATAGAAACAAGGTTGATACCACATTTTGTAGCAGTCAAACGTTTGTACCACTCCCTAGTTTGACAGTTTCAAGTTTCCATAAGGTTTTTCACTTAATTTCCATCCATGTATTTTGTAATGCAACTCACTCATTATTGGCTAGCGTTTTCTCTCTTGTTTTCTCACTAGGCTCTCTTTGGTCTTGAAATCATATTCTCCTCTTTGCCTTCACTGGCATCCTAGTATACTTCTCTACTCCTTAACTTGTGGAAACTCTTTTCTTGGCACTGGCCTCCCTTGTTGGCTTGTCATTTGCTCACATCCATCTTTATGCCTCTCTTCTCCATCGTAGTTGGTTGGTGACTTTTCTCTTCCCTCTCCTTTAATACCACCCCGCATTCTTGTTTATATGTCCACTCCCCTTCCTTTTGTAGCTCCCTTGCCCCGATTTAATGCCCAGCTATTTGCCTTCTCTCTTATCCTTTTCACTGTCAGAGTTTGGTTCAAATTCATGCCTTATTGCAAGCGTGTGTCTGCTAGGGGGCCACCTATTATTAGGAGTGTGCCTCTCAGGTACATACATGTGTGCATCAATGGCTTTAGGAATTCAATAATTGATTTTGGGGCCTCACCTTGGGACCCATCCAGGAGGAACTTTGCTGCTTGGAAAGGGAAGGGGCCTCCCATCTACAACAAATTCTAGGCACAAACGTTTTCGTAGATTTGGCTAATTGGGTGTTGGACGTTGAGAACACCCATGGTGCGTTTAATCAATATGTGCACACCATTGATTTGTATTTCCATTTGAATTCCCCCCTAGGAAGAAAATTGTTGGACCACTCTGAGCACATGGATGACATCCTACACATCCACCTCCGCCATCATTTGAGGGACATCGATCGATGTATGAGCTGAATTGAGCACAATCTGGGCATTTCTCCACCAATTGGTAGTGCCCTTGACAACACGGAAGAACTAATTTAGGTGGTTGCTACCGATTTTGACTCCTATACTTAGTTTGCTATGATCATGGCCATTTTGTTTTTGAATCAAACAATTCTATATGTAAGCTAATATGCCTAGTTTTTTAGTATATATACTCTCTACTCATTTTTGTAAAGCATGATCTCAATTATCTATCTACAAAAAAATACACTTTTGACTATAGTTTGGTCTCCTAAATTTTAAATTGAAAACAAATACGATATTTATCTAAAAAAAATATCATACGATATTTCTATAAAACACTATTTACTACAATCAATTTATGAACTTGTAAAAAAGGTAAACATCACCTTATACATTTAACCACTTAACTCAATTCATCGAATTATATTTTTAATTGAATTATATGTAAAATTATCATTAATATACTATTTTCATCATTGTTGTAAACACTTTCATTTTTTTTTTTTTAAGATTATGCATCTTTATATAGATGAATGATTATTTATTGTGAACTAGTTGCACCATTACAGAAAAAGCCCCTTTATGAAGGAAGGTCAGCTAGGCACTTGAAATGACCATGTTAAGTGAGAGTATGATGCTAAAGGCTTTGATCCACTCTAGAAATGTGGGTCTAGAAATGACCATATCAAGTGATTATATGGCTCTAAAGGCTTTGATCTAAAATGTCGTGTGAATTCTTGAGGTCTCCATTTCTCCGTCTTTCGATAATAGGCTTTTTTTTTTTTTTTTTTAATGGTAGGTTCCAATAACAAGATAATTAAAAATATTATCTTTCATTATCAATGCTAACATGG
This sequence comes from Pinus taeda, assembly GCA_000404065.3. Lineage (NCBI taxonomy): Eukaryota > Viridiplantae > Streptophyta > Pinopsida > Pinales > Pinaceae > Pinus > Pinus taeda. The sequence goes on along the minus strand of APFE031423893.1, from coordinate 106,178 downwards.
CACAACATCTACATAAATCATTGTTAATTAATATAGTACATTTCTTATTAGCATATTTCTTATAAAACATGGTATATTTCAAATTTTAGTTTTTATATACTTGCTAGTTTTTAACTAATTTTTTTAATAGGACAGGTTTAAAGTTGAACATATTTATTATTATTTATTAACCAACCAAACCAATATGATGATCATCACTGATTTATTTATTTTTCATTGGTCAATTATTATCATTTATTAACAAACCAATAAAATAGCCATCCATAATTCATTTTCCAATTCACTGTCATGGAAATAATATTGTATTTTTCACTTGTTTTGATACTTCATAAGAAGATTAATGTTCATTTTTTAATTCATTGTCATGGAAATAATATTGTATTTTTCACTTGTTTTGATACTTCATAAGATTGCTCCCATTTTCCCATTTCTTGTCTTGATAGTCATAAGATTGTTTTTATAATATGTGAACTTAATCTTTGAACCAATAGATCTAATATTTCTTTTTACAGAGTAACTCTTTTTCCAACTATATACTTTGACATCTTTTATTATAATTACTAAATATTATATTTATATTTTTAATATTTATTTATTAATAATATTTATTATTGTTAATTCACTAAATGTTTATGGTGAATGCTGGATAAGGAATAGTTTTTTAAGAAATACTTAATTGTTCCTCTTATTTCCGTAAAAAGGGCTAAAATGAGACCTTAATTTCTTGTACCTTATTCCATCTTGTATGCAATATTCTACAAGATTTAAATGATGGATAGCTATAATGTCTTTTCAAAAGAAGTGGGACAAGCCTTTGGTCACTCTACTTTATTCCCTGCACTTCAAATAAATTAATGGAATAAGAGGTAAATGTTCTCATTTCCATTATATTCTATGCCAATAAAATAAAGTTTTTCAAAAAGGAGTGAAGTGACTTTTATGAATTTCTTCAACTAGAAAGTGGAATTTGGTTCATAATTCCACTTACCTTGAAAACTTATGCCTTAAGGAAGTGGAAAAAAAATTACTTTACAACCACCCTTATGCCTTAGGAAGTTAAACAAAACTTGGAGATTTTGCTCTTCAACTACCCTTTTTGATATTTGTTAAAATATATGTGTGATGTGTTAATTATATAAATTTTAGATTAAAATATTTACATATATTGTATTTGTAAATTAAATATGATAGTTTCAGTGATTGAATTACTCTAATGGTATAAAAAAGTTTTATGATTTTTTAATTAATTATTTTTATTATAGTTTTTAAAAAAAATATTTTACAAGTTTAAAGATACTTCAATTTTATAACTATTATATAATCAAATATTATGTAAATTATAAACTCAAAATTCAATAATAAATAAATTTTAAAAAATTATTAAATATATATATTCTAAAAAAAATTAAAGTTTATTTTTAAATTAACTATTATGATTTAAGTTTATTTTAAATTAACTATTACTATCATATGGTAATACCTTAAACAAATATATGATATACCTTTACCAAATAGAATATTGGTAAGTTTAAAATAAATTACCATTTATAAATCAAAAGGTTTCTTTGTATACATTATAACTAACAAATATATTGTTATAAATTTTAAAATTAACTTTAATATTATTATAAAAACTAATTTATAAATCATTTAAATATATTTTTTCTAATTACATTTATGATTTTAGGTATAATAATTTTTTTTAATTACATTTATGAGTTTATGCATAATATCAAAGTTTTTTTAGCCATATTGCTTCTATAAAAAATGTCGAATAGTAGATTAAGCTCAACCTTGTGTCATTGTAGCTAGGGTTTCCCTAATCACCTCTCTCAACACTGCACTACCTATGTAAACATGTTGCATCGTCGAGATATGTGTGTGTTATTACGTTTAATGTGTTGCATTGCTCGAGATCTGAGTTGCTGGTGGGGCGAGAAGGGTTAATGCAGTTGGTTAATTCTCTAGTATTACTCATGGATTGCATTCAAGGGATTTCAAGCAGGTGTTTTTTTTGCTACATGTACAATAAGTGCCCCAAACAAATTCACGAAGAAGGTAAAATCAATCACTTTTTTGGATTCGGGGTTTTCTCCCTTAGCAAAACAAAATGTGTCAATTCTGAAGGAAAAAGGGCCATTGAGAAGGTTTATTGGCTTGTGGCCGAGTTATGAAACTATTGTATATTGGGTTTTTGTCAATTGGGAAAATCATGAACCCTCAGACATTTGTTACTATGAAAATGGGTACTACATATTTCTTTTTGAAAACAATAAAAATAGAGGCCAAATCTATAAGTTATGTCCTTATCTCATGGGTACCAAACCTCTGTTTCTCACTCATTGGTCTATTGAATTTAATCCTTCAATGTAAATTTCATCTACATCTATGTGGATTAAATTTCCATCCCTCCCTCTTCTTTGCTAGTGTAAATGAATTCTTAAGGATATAGGAGATAAATTGGATTGATTTATTACCTTTGACATGGCACATGGGAATAATTTTTCATGTGTTAGAATTTGTGTGGAAATGGATTTCTCGAAAGGCTTCCCTGAGGCGATTCAACTAAATCTAGATGGTTGGTCTCACCTCTAGACTCTGACTTATCAACATGTTCCTTTTACGCATAATTTGTGTCATGAGTATCGACACCTTGCAAAAATATTTCCAAAAGCATTAGTCTCTCAAAGTTCTTCAATTTCATTGCCTTCTCCTAAAGAAGAGCAAGGGGAAAATAAGCAATGATTCATCCCAATCCAAGGAAAAATAAGAAGCATGGAAATAGGGTGAAATAAACATGTAAGGTTCGATATTCACATTAGCCCCTTTCTAACAATAGTCTCAGAGTCCTGAATGTTCCTGAGGCAAAAGGAAATATTTGTAAGGTCTAAGTAGATCTGCCAATACTATATCATGTCTCTTCTCTCATTCGAAAGGTACCACCTGTTTCGAAAGATGAAAAAGGAAAAGATCAAGACTATCCAAAGGAAACTCTTGTGATGGAAAAGTGTTCTCCAACGGTTCCTCATGCATTGGAAGATGAAGAAACTGGTAAGGTGGTGAAGAAGAATTCCTATCCAAATGTGCTTGAAAAACAATTCTCTTCCCCACTGGTAACAAGAAGCAGGAAAGATCATAGAAGAAATAATTTTGGCCCTAATCTCTCTCTTACACCCTGTGGGCCCAACAATGGAACATCTTCTAGCAATTTATAGAAATTTTATGTTTTTGGATTTTCTTGTGCAAGAAATCTGTTAAAATATATTCTTGCTCCCATGAAGTAGTAGGAAAAAGTATTTGAAGATTTAGTTTTGGACCTTTTGCCCCCTTTTATTATTAGGAGATGGATGGTTTTTAGCATTTTTAGAATCTTGTGAGGCAAAAGAAATGTAACCTTGATGTACTTGCCGCATCTAGAGGTGTATTTTTAATATAACAAAAGGACTCATTCTCGTTTAAAAAAACAAAAGCAATTCTTCCCACAACTTTCAAAATGGATTGTTTTATGGTTTTTTGATTTCTTTGGTATTTTTTCCCTTTGTTGACACCTAATCATGGGGATTGGGTGAACGGTTTTAAATTTGTGTAAATAATAAATAATGAAAAATGAAAAGTCATCAGGAGATGAAACTCAAGAGTTACTCCCTCATGTATATAACTATAAGCAATCTAAATGAATAAACAAATTTCATTTGAGGAGTTACCTCCTGACCTGACATGGTATCATAGCCAATGCCATTTTTGGCTTCCCTCTCTACTTTTTAACTCCCATTCTACCTAGTCTGCATATGTTCTACATCCTTTGCAGACTAACATCTCTGTCAAATCCCTACAAAATTTTATGCATGATAGAATGCACTGGTGTGTTATACGTTGGGTTTCATCGTAGCTGCCAAATAATACTTGGTTAGTGACAGGAGTCTAATATACGATACAAAGGCCTGATTGAAGGTTCCATTGACCAATCCAAATAACTCTTGGTATTCTTTGGCCATAAGTTTCTTGGTGTTCTCCTTCGACTTTGACGAGAGTGGAGGATTATGGAGGATTGAGTTGCAATACTTGTCGAAATCTCCTCCAGACAGGTAGAACTTTATATACCCTAAAGAGGGGGGTCGACACGCTATGGCTTATAT